>CM075852.1:125443821-125596321 GCA_037975125.1 Latrodectus hesperus
AATATAGCAATTTATTATTATGGTAAGTAAATATCTTTGGAAATGTTTAAAAAATTGGTATGTAATGTTATGCCATAGAATATTCACGAATATATTTGGTATTAGCATAAAAATTGCCACAAGTAAAGATTTTATCGCAATTTTTAATTTAAAATATAATTCTATTAAGTTCCATAAAATGCATTTTTTATTACTTTATTATTTATTTACTTTAAATTTATATTTTTGTAATATGCACCTGAAGAAAGACTGATAAAATATTGTTATGAAATTCATATTTGTTCCAAATATTATATATTTCATACTTAAAAATTGATTGCATCGTTTTCACGTTTTCAAGAAATTCTCTAAATTTTTATATACTTTGAAAGTAAATAGGATTGATGAAAATGTGTTGTTTACTTTTCTGAGTTTTTTTTATTTTGAAATTCTATTTTCTGTGACAGAAATAAGTTGAGTAAAATTATCTTAAGTTATTATAAGAGAAATCACTATATGATGTAAATTTTGAAATTTTAAAAATTAGGAATAATTTTTTAGCTATCTATTTTTAAAACTTATATGGGTACAACCATACATTTCCAAAGAACTTTAATTATTATATTTAAACAAATTTAAGCATTCTATATACTTAAGACAATTTTTGTAATTTTAATGCTGATATAATTAAGAAAGCTTTCAAATACTAATATATACCATCTTTAATCCTTATAGTTCCCATCTTGATACATTAACTATTTTAGAGTAATCATAATTTATAATATAGTTATAAAGGAAGTATAAATAAGGTAAATACAAACTAGAACAAAATTAATATTGAAAAAATATTTTCATTTGCAATAAATTTATTTGTATTTTTTTTCAATCGTATATTTGCTTCTAGTGACCCTTAAGAAAATATTATCCAACTGATAAAGGATTATCTGTTGGTTTAAATTTTCTATGGCAAAAAAATTTTGATTAACATTTACATTTTATTTATAACCGATTTTTTTTAATTTTAAAATTTATTATCTAAAATACTTTGATTTGTGAGAGAATGGGATACAAGTCACTTTAAGTACATTTTTTATGATATACAGTTAAACATTTTACGAAATTTCTTTTCATATATTTTCTATTTGTAAATATCTTTAGCTTATTATATGTCTGTTTTACAGTAGAATTTTATAAGAATTAATTACATACGTTCTGCATACCTATATCAGTATGATTTTAGTACAAACAGTATTAAGAGAACATAAAAAAAAATTTAAACATGGAGCGCAATCTAATTTATATGATAAATTTTCCTTACGTGGAAAACATTTGAATATATTTAAAATATATAAAACTTTTTATACGAGAATTTTTTCAGGAAATAATATTAATATTATTTGTTTCAATAAAATAGTTTCCAAATAAAGAAATATTATGAAATAAAATATATATAAAAAAATTTTCAAAACTTCTTTATTTTGCATTTGTCAATGAAATAAATGTAATCTATATATCAGTTTTATATAGATATATATGTATTAAAAATTAACGAAAATAATAAAAAAATAAAGAAAACTAAATTTAAATTAAAATTCTTGCTAAATGTATTCAATATCTCTTTCACTGGTTTGAGATTAACATCATCCATAATAATGGTTTTCAACAAAAAAAGATAATTTTTTAACAACAATAGTACTTATATATTTTTAAAAGAAGAGGATATTTAATTCAACAGATTAAAAATTTTACGCAAAATTTAAATTAAAATGCAGCATTAAATTCCTTACTTCAAATTTACTTAATAAGAAAAATCAACATTAGAAATTGTTTTCTACATATTACGTAACTTTAAAATGTTTGCTTTACAATTTTTCTAATAAAATTACTATATTTGTATTTTTACCTGCTGCAACGATCTTTTAATTAAGTCACTGAAAATGAAAAAGTTTTCTTTTTGATGAAAGCAGAAAAAATCAGCAATGCTTCTGGCATTTTAGCTTTTGTATATCAAAGTTTGATCCAATAATATTACATTTAAAAATTATTCATGGTCCAATAAAAAGAAAACTATATGCTTTAGAAGTGTGTTTTAGAACAAAAAAGTGACTTAGAAAAAAGATTAAACATCTGGTTGTTTTCCTTAAATTTCTTTAACGTCACTTTTTTGTGAGAAAAAATTCTTTAAGAGGTTATGAAACTTATATCTTTATAAAAGAATTTCTTTCAAATTTTTAAAAAATAGTTTTTAAGAGATGAAAGTTAACGCTAATTTCTATGCATTTTTTCCTTTCATTTCAAGTTGATTCTCTTTTAAAATATATATTTAAAAAAAGCATATTTGAGATTATTATTTTACTTTTTATTTAGGAAAAAAGTCATGTTTGTATTTATGAAGTACATTGGAAACATTGCTATTAACAAATAATAATACGTTATTTATTTAAATTAAAGTGATATTTTCATTTTCAGATTATAGAAGACAACAATATATCATATTACAATTTCCCTGTCATTTGAATTGATAAAATCAAATTTCATCGTGGAAAATAGTCTTCCCTTTTCAATTCGTGACTAAAATTTAATCACTCTCATATTACATCTATAATAGAAATTTACTTTTGCAATAAATATTAAAAATAATTTTAAATAAATGATGTTCAAAATATTTAAAGCTAATTTACAATGCAAATCATCAATTTTAATTGTATATCATTTATAAGAGTAAAAGTAATTTTTATATTTTTTTCATTAATGAATTTTATATATTTTTCTAATGTTGACAAGTTTACAAGCAAACACTTCTTATAATTTTACGTTTAAGATGTGTTTGTAAGCAACTGAGCATCTGAAAAACAATTTTAAAATAATAAGAATTTATAAAAACATTTCACTTGAATTAACCCGTAAAATTTAAAGTTACATTTAATTAGATATAATGCTGCTTTTATCACTTAATTTACTTCCCTAAAGTTATTAACGATAAAATCCTATATTATGAACTTTACAGAAATTTCAACTAAGTTTGCTATTATTTACTTAAAATAATGTTATGATTCTTTTTTATTTGCAGTTTTTAATAGTTTGTTTTGCATGCAAAGAAATATAAATGCGTATAAAATGCATTTTATGAAGTATTTCTTATTCTGACTGTTTAAGAAGTTAATTAACGTCATTTAATGTAGTTTATATCTCTTAAAAATATGAGGCGTTTTTATAACCACACACACACACACAACATACTTAAGTGAAAATAGTAACAGAAGTTTACCCAATATTAGAATTTTAAGATTATTTCAAGCATTTTTTTGCATTTATTCGCTATTTTTTCCAGAAATTGAAGAGAAGTGAAAATTAACTCAACGTTTAATTCTATTTAGATGTGAAACAAAACTTACAGTTTTCCTAAGATGCGCTTTTTATGGGTTATGTTGCGTGTGATGTACAGGGATGAGGATTGTGAACATAAAATATTTGGTTTTTATTAAAGGTTTTAGCTAGAAATGTGAAAAAGTTTATTATCAAGCCTAGAAATAAGCTTTTGCACTGTAATTGTAGAAAAAGACGTAAAGTTACTGCACTCTTTTTCTACAAAGTAAATAAGAAAGTTCTTGACATTTTTAATGACCACGAATAACATGGACTACAAAAAGTGTAGCCTATTGTCAGTCCTTGAAGTAATCATTGTCGGCATCCAGTGCATTCTGCTAATAAGGCTACAGTTATGCAATCCATTTGCGGTAAGACTCGGTGGATTTAGATACAAATAAGTCAATGAATGCTTGGTGGTAGTCTGCCTCATTGATGTCGGATTTTTCACGAAGATGATTGCTTAGAGGACAGAAGAGATAGAAATCTGATGGTGCAAGGTATTAGAATAATGAGGACGAAACAAAGTCTCCCGACCAAGTCATTGTATAGTATTCTTGGCCACCTGCGTGGCATGCTGCTCTTGCTTCATTGGCCAAAAATAGTAAACCTTTGCAAGTAATCAGTGATAGCTCTTTCTGTTGCAAAGCCTATTTTTCACGTTTCAGTTGCTGCGGGTATAAATCTGCGGTGACCATTTGACCAGTTGAGAGCAATTCATGATGAACCACTTGACGACTAGTCCACCAGATTCGAACTCCATCTCAGAGGAATAAATCCGCTGACCTGAAACAAATGCCTTGTGTTTATTCACAGCACTATCATAAACGTTTGACATATTCGGCGACTTGATACAGCAGCTGATAAATTCATTTTGAAGTCGTGAAGCAAACAACGCCCAACCAGTTCTTCCAACATGTCCATTTCACTTCGCTACTGTTAGGGTTATGATATACAAATGGGTCCGATGAAATTGTTTTTATTACGATTCATATTTCTAATCTCGACTGACTGGTGTATCAACTACTTCCTATACTAATTTGCATACTTATTATCTCTTCCTTCAATCGCATCGAAAAATGAAACGAATGTTTAACTTAATATTTGCAAAGAACAACTAGTAGGTAATTCTTTGTTCAGTAAAGATAAGATTTTTTCCGTAAGGTGTAAGTTAACAGGGATAATATTTACAATGCTCAGTAAAAATTAAATTATATTATACAGTGTTAAGTGAAGAATTGAATTTTCTTACCTGATTGTGTTGTAGTGGAAGAGAGGCATAGAGATTCTGATGAAATATTTTTAACCAATGAGCACACTAGTTAAGAATTAAAATCCAACAGAAAATCATTAAGATAGATTAAATGAATCTGTTCCATTAAAAATGTTTGTTTTATCTTCATTTTTCTTTCTACAATTCTCAATACAAATTTTAATATTTTGTTTTGCTTCATTTTCTTGTATTGGTTTCAAGTTGGCAAGAAAAAATTGGGAATATTTGATAAGAATATGATAAATTTATGGAATTTTGCGACAAATTTTACGTTAAGCAATAAAACTGGACTAAAATTCAAACAGGAATAAGAGTTAAAATTAATCGTTATTCTTTTATGTATCACATATTATTTTGTACAATAGCTAATCAGTAAAAGTATGCATCTGTAAAAACGATTCACTTAAATAGTTAATATATCGAACAAAATGAAAATTCTTCCTGATAATATTTGACAAACAGTTTCAAATTTTGTGTTATTCTCATTCGAAATGCAAAAAAAAATATGTCGGTCATTTTAGCTTTACCAATAAAAGCTTGCAGCTTCAATAATATAATTAAATTATCATATTTTCACTCAAAAATCATTTCAATCTATTTTAAATTCCCGTTTCATAAAGCAGCATTAAAGGAAATAATTTCAAAACTCTTGCTTAAAGTGTTCATTTTTCTCTCTAAGGGAATGAGGATTTATTGTTCACTTTATTCACAATTTTTAAATCAGGAACTGAGGAAGCATTAAATATTCTGGAATTTTGTAGAGCAATTGATTTCATCTATAAAAACTTATTATAAAGAATGTCAAAGACTATTTATTCCTTAAGTTAGATGTATATTCTTGCAGGAAGATATACTGATTATGCCATTTCTCTTGACAGTTTGCATTCGGTTCATCAGTTCGTGGATTCAAATCCCATCTTGAGTTTGGATGTTCATAGAACTTTGGAATCCATTTTAGATCTTATATCTCAGTCTAATTATTCTTTGTGGGTAAAAATTGACCGTGGAGGGACAAATAAACAAAACTAATATCTTGACGGTAAATGCTCATCTTACTTCTTTCACGATTTTACAATTTTTACTTATTTAAATGCTGTAATTTTTACCCCTCATCTTTCCTAGTCAGTGACCACATATGTCTTACCTAATCAATATATCCAAAACTTTGACTAAAAAAACCATTTAAAACATTCGAGATGTGTTATTATGACTTCCCTAATGAGAGATAAATTTGCTCACCAAGATGTTTAAAATAATCTTCATCAGATTGTTTTAGTTCCTATGCACCATGAGCCATTTTGTAATTTTACTTTGTTTTAAAGATGGATTGGTTTGTTTGTCTCACAACAGTCATTTTTTGCATACGAGGGATAATTAGACTGTGACCTAAATTTCAAAGTTGATTCCACGCCACTGCATAATATCTGCACCCAAATGTGATTGAAATCCAAGTACTGTTTAACCGAAAGCAAGTGCTCTGATAATTCGACAACTAGCTCTATTTTAATTGCAATGTAACGTTAGAATTACTGGGCTTAGCCTGTTTTCTTTGCTTGAGATGGTGTTTGATTAGTAATTTTGTCTCAAACCATCTCGAATTGATCATATCTTTCTAAAGGCAGTATGATGGATTGAGCTAGACTATAATTTTGATTTTAGTGTCTTAGTAGTTTAATTATGAACCTTTTAATGTGGTAACTTGGGATTTTTGTTTTTTGCTTTGTATAACATGTATTATTTAAAATTTGTTCAAAGATTAATTCATATGTTTTCTGATGAAGCGTTCTAAAATGATCGTTTTTAATAAATATATTTCTTTGAGCATAAGGGTTTGGTAGTTGGTATAGACCAATCAAATTTTTCAGAACTTTTAAAACATTTCAAGAATTCAGATCATCGACTTCAAAATAATTTGGTTGTAAACGAAAATTTTTTCTCAAAACAGGTAAAATTTTGATTAAGAAGGAAAAATAAATCCAACAATGGTATAAGCTCAGACTTTAGAAGAGACATAATAGGCTTTGATGTTGAAGTGAGTGTTTTCACTATAAGTTAAAAGCTTCGGGAATTCGGATGTATGGCAACAAATCCAAAAAAGGAAAAAAAATTAACATTAGCAAAAGAGTTAAAATAAACTGTTAAGAACTAGAAGAAGTTGGTTTTCCCTTATGAAAAACACCAATTTTTACTGAGATATATATCAAGTGCTACGAGGGTCACTCTGAAATTTTTGAGATACAACTAGGTTTTTAAAGTTATACTTACAAAATTTTAGGTGTGTTCAAAGTAGTCTCTTCCACTTTTGTAGACGAATTTTCTACAGATTAAATGCCTCAAGCCATTCATTTCTTCGAAGAGATGAAAAAATGCATTTATAGCCACATCAATCTCTTCTTCTGAAAGAAAATGATGTCCACGTAAATTCTTTTTTACATTAAAGAATAACCAAAAGTCGCACATTGCTAGATCAGGTGAATATGGCGGATGTTCGATCACTTTAATTTGTTTTTGTTTAAGGACTCAACTATTAATCCGGCTGTATGTGAAGATGCATTGTCATGGTGAAGCATTAGTCCCCTAACAATCAGTTCTTGCAGAATTTCTGGAAGACATTTAGTGGTATACCAGTTTGCTGTTACTGTTTTCTGACCTTCCAACTGAATGGCTTTGACCAATCCCGTACTTCTGAAGAAAACGGCATACATCACTTTTTTCAGTGAGCGTTGTTTTTTCACTATTGTCGGAGTGGGTTCATCTTCAAAGACCCATACTTTGCTTTCTTGACGTGTTGGAACTTCAAAAAACAAGGATATTTTTACAAAAAAAATGATTTTTATTGCACATTTTAATGATATAAGGGATGTATTTTCACCAGAAGAATTATTTGGATTGTATATTGGATTTAAACAGAAAATTGTAGAAAATTGTCTGTAATTTCGTATGATTTATCTTTTTATGTTTCCAAACACCTTTCCAATACTCCTTCACAAACAATATTTTGGTAGAGGTTTAGAGTTTTGATTTTTTCAGATCCCTTATATTTCTAATGTTAACAGTTTAACTCTCGGTAAATTTGCAAATTTTCAGAGAATTTAATTCAATAATTAAATTGTCTTATAATAAATATATTTTATGTAGTATTTTCTTTATCATTTTGGGATATTTGATAAATCGATTTTGTATATATAAAAGATATGTTACATTGTTAAAGATTGGTTATATATATATATATATATATATATATATATATATATATATATATATATATATATATATATATATATATATTTATATATATATATATATATATATATATATATATATATATATATATATATATTTATATATATATATATATATATATATATATATATATATATATATATATATATAATGTTTTTTTCACCATTGTCGGCGTAGGATCATTTTCAAAGACCCATACTTTGCTTTCTTGACGTGTTGGAACGTCAAAAAAACGGTATGTACGTTGCTTCACTTGTTACAATTTTAGAAATGATGCGGTGGCCACCATCATTCAGCATATTAAGGGTTTCTTTACTGATTCTTATACGCTCCTCTTTTTGATGCTCAGTTAGATTATGGGAATCCAACGGCAAACTACTTTTTTTATATGTATTTCTTCATGAATGATTTTGTGTATGACTGCGGATCCAATGTTAAGTTCCTTCTGTATCATTTGATAGGAACAGCGATTATCATCCATTAACATTTTTCATATGGCAGACGCATTTTCCGGTATTACTGCTGACGGCGGCCTTCCTGTGTGTTCTTCATCCTGAAGAAAATTGAGACGGCTTCTAAATTCTCTAAACCGTCTGAATACAGTAGCACGAGGTGGAGATTCATCTCCAAATGCTAATTGTAATCGTTGAACGCATTCTTTTTGATTTAATCCTGCTTTGAAATCGTAGAAAATCATAGCGCGAAAATGTTCTCGCGTCAACTCCATTTTCTCTTCTGTTTAAAATTTATTCCACGCTAAACAAGTTGAAGTAAGTCAGCAAAAAATCATCTTCTGTGTTAAAATACTTTGTACTTTAAAATTAAAGCGTTATTTTTATTTTGTAAATTCTCGTCTGCGCGCATCTCAAAACTTTCAGAGTAACCCTCGTATTAGATTAAATGATGGTGATATTCTATGACCATATCATTTGTAACAAGCAAAAGGAAATTTTTAAAAAAAGGTATTTTACCACATATATTTTAGGATTTCTCCTCAACAAATGATATAATGAAACTTTATTTATCTTAAGCATAAAATTCTGTATAATATGTAGAAATTTTATGCATTAGGGTTATTTCATTTATGGAAACTTTTAGCAATACATTTGAACATGACTTTACTCCTTTTCAAAATTTGAAATTGCTCTACTCGTTTATCTAGAAAAATAATGTTTAATTAGTTGTTTGGACTGTTCAACAGGCTAATTTTATTGGAATTTTATTTCATAGGTTCAAAAATCCCTCAGCTAATATGAATTATATGACAACAAGAAGAGTGATATAAATCTATAGAAGTGTGTCTCCTCGATTATCAAGAAACCTACGCTACACAGTAGAGTCATAGTCAAAATTTGTTTAAGAGGTAATTATTACTAAAAAAATATTTTGTACTAATATAGTGACTCATTTGCACTCAATTTATGTAATGATTAAAAGATAAGATTGATTTAGTCTTAATTATTTTTCCCAATAATTCAAACATTGTGTTACCTGTTTGTATACAATAATTTCTTAATGTTGGTTCAGATTTTGAAAACCTTTTATTTCCTGGAATTTTTTGAATGTAATAAAAGAGCTTGGATCAATAAAGGTATATTATTTAAAACAATTAAAATTGAACATAAATTTTCAACAAGTGTTAAAATAGGAAATGTTATTGGAAAAAGGTTTAAGACTTCACAATTTTTAGGGAGAACATCCGTATAAACTGGTATTGTACAAATCATTATTACATTAATTAGTAAGAGATGTAACATATTTATTGATGTTATTTTAAAATTGAAATTAGCATCACTAGTATTAATAGGCATTATTATTGCTATATATATTTGATTAAAGAACAATAAAAACTCATTTTATTTCATTGATGAAAATAATGGACTACCTCTGATTGTGCGTGGTACCTAATTTTGTTTTTTGTCCATGAATTACAAGTGACATGTTACTCAAACTTATAATCAAGATTATTGTTAAATGAAAAATACATTATTTAGTAGCATTCTTAAAACCAGATACTACACAAATGACAAATTTTTTTTTTCAAAATTTTAATACAAATAAGATTAAATATTAAATACGTTCAGCATAATGATTTTAAGCTTCTGTATCTATCTTCATCTAATTATCAGATATTGAAATAATTTAAAAGCAAATGAGTTCAATGAATTATTAAATGGCATAAAATATAAATGTGGTACGAATGATTTCCTTATTTTTATCAGAACACTTTTGAAGCACTTATGGCATCTGATTTTGTCTCCACATTAAATAAGTTTGAAGATGGAGTTATGGATGGTTTATATGGAGGAATTGAGAATATTAATTAGTTAAAATAATGATCCCTAAATGCTTAAAAATTCTTACGTATATATTTTCAGTTTGATATGAATATTGTAATCAGAAAACTTTAAACATTGTTATTTATATACACATGGTCCCCAAACAATGTTTTATTAAAATATTAATAAAAGCTTGTACAGATTTTAAATATAACATTAAGTATCTGTGGCAAAATGTTAACAATCAGTTAATAACACTAACTATCAGTTATATAAAATTAGTTGTTATATATTGCTCTGTTGTCAATGTACCAAAACTACCATGATTTGGGATTTGATTAAAATCTTTATAACTGGTTATCTCACGATATTATCTTTTGGGGATGTTTATTTTAATTCACCTTCAACTGGAAAGCCTTGGGAAACATATAATGTATAAGTAATGTAAACCCTGAAATAAGATATAAAATTTTCATTGATATAATTTGTTCAGTGATGGTACAAAAATGTACTAAATTATATAATGGTGAGGATTTATGCATATGGATTAAATTTTAAATTCATTATTATGTTAAATTTTTAAATGTGATACAAATTATATAGTTTTATGAAATTTATCCCATTGATTTTATGTTGAATATCATGAATTAATTCTATAAGATGATAATTAGCTCTTTGTTGAAATTTTGATAATGACAAAAATACATTTAATACAAAAAATATAAGCTCTAACATGTATAATCATTTTGTGATTTTTGTTGGTGAGAAGAAGTTCGACTCGATAATACAATTTAATGATTCATAAAAAAGATATTTAAAAAATATATCAAGCCACTACATGGGATTTATCTCATAATTCAAAACCAAAATAATAAATTATATAAAATATAGAAAGAACGTAATAATAAAAGATATTTTAATCGTTTTAAATGTCTAATCTAATAAATATTTAAATTTAATGTTGCCAAAGAGCACATTATTAATTGATAGTTATGTCAAGGGAGCGTCATTTTAAAATCGCTCATTTAACTTAGGATAATTAAATTTTAAAGATAATCATATTGTATTGATCATTCTATATATCACACACATTCACGTAAATAAAATAAATATTGATGCATTGTTGGAAATATTTATGAATAACTGTTTGCTTAATATTAATTAGAAGTTATGAATAAACTTAAGGTATGAATCAAATAAATTAAATTCCAGTGGATTTGAATTTAACAATATCAAAGTCGTTGCATCAATAGATTTTCAAACGGATTTTAAAAAGCATTTTCATTCAAAGTTACAAATTTAAATGTCAATTTATATCCATTACATGCGGTATAAAAACAGCGAAACTATTTTTATTATTTTATGTAATATTATAATGTAAAAGAAACTGGATAAATGAAGGAGAAAACATAAAGAATACCAAAAATGGGATATAATTAATTATTGCTCAAATTAATTTTGCTAATGTTTTTAAATATTTGGTCGTTCGGAAGTAATTTCGTTTTTCCCTCTTGGATCAGCTGTTTGCTAGTAAAAACCAACCACTTTATGAGTGTGGAATCGTGCTAATACCAGAAAGATGGTAAAAGCTATTGGACTAGAATGGACAATATGCAATGTAATATGATATTTATTCGTTATACGTTTTTCATTTTCATGAAAAATGAAATTACTTTCCGAGCAACCCAATAATATCAAAAAATATATTTTAGTATTATTTAAGTCGAATGCTTAAAATTTAGCTGTTACTTATTAACAATAACAGTTTCTTTTTATCAATTTGTAATAGATGCACATACGGATAAAGAGAAAATTTGGTATGGAACACGTTTTTAGTCCTGTTTTAAACAACTTAAAAATAATTAAACTAAAAAAAACAGATTTACACTTAAAGAGATTTAATTACAGTTCAAACAGATTTAAAAAAAATAAGTTTCATCGTAAATTCTACATTTTTATTATGCAAGTCGTAAATAAAAATTCAATTCCTAAAAACTGTATTAAAAAATAAAGCACATCCTTATCATACAACAATTTTTCGATGAAGTTTTGAAATTATATATTTATATTTTCTCCAATTACTAAGGTTAATATATTATTTCAGTTTTTTTTCTTTGTATATAACGTTTTCTAAAGAAATACATTTAAAAATAGTTGAGTTATATATATTTAGAAGATATAAAAGCTACACATTCGTTGTAACAATATAATTATTTCTTTCTTAGAATAATTTGTGGAATACCATAATATCTTAGTTAAAAGAAATAAGCTTTGGTAAAGGATTATTTAAAACTAAATCGTTGCATACAAGGCATTAAAAAATGAAATTTAGCATAATGAGTTTTCAAATGGAAAACATAATTATTTTTAAATCATTATAAACATGTAAAAGGAAATGTGTTATAATTTATTGAATGCTTCTAGAAATTCAGAATTCTAAATGTAAAAGGAACAAACATTTCTCCGAAATATTTCTTCTTCACGGAATTTTCTTGGAAATATTTGTTGCATAAGCTATTTTGGAAAACTGATTTCTTAAAATTAAATATGGAAATTTATTACAAAAATTATAGCAAGCAAATTGTTTTGCTATTATTTGAGTATCTGTGACTTTGTAATAAAAATCTCAACTTTGATTTAATTTATCAGAAAATTCTTGGGAATTCTTGGAAAATACTCGGGAATACAATTCAGGATTTTTTGTAAAATTAGGTAGATTCAAAGTATGAGGGGCAAAAATAATATTCTTTATAATATATATAGTGATATACATAGCAAAAATAATATATATAGGGATTTATATTTAAGAACAGAAATAGCTCACAATGCACCTTTAGGAAGGATCACAAACCTGAAGCACAAGAAATAAACATTCTATGGAAAACATAGATTAATGGAACTTTGCATTTGAAACGACTCAATTAAACACTAAATGTAACTGAAATTGGCAAAGTCGCTGCAAAATCACACTGACAAAAATTTTATGAAAATGTTTCTAAAATGATGTCTGGTTATGGAATAACTTTTTGAAGACAGAAGTAAATATTTTGTTGTGATATTTTGGATTAATTTTAATTTTTCTGTTTTATCAAATGATGCTAAAAATCATGTGGATAAGGTTTATTGTGAAAAATTAATATTTTTATTAAGAATTATTTAGTTTTCTATTACATAAACCTTTTATTCTCAAAAACGCATTATGTTATATATACAGATTTTTTTCTGAAATATATTTATCGAAATTAATTTTTAATAGTGCAGGTATTGGGAAAAATTTCATAACACGTAATTTCTCTGTTACTTTTTATATGTTACAAAGATAGACATTAAAAAAATGCTTTGAGCTTCTAAGGCATGAATCAACACTTATTAACTGGAGCACTTCTTCATGTGTGAAGTATAAAACTATTTTTAAGTTGTTTCCCTGTATGATATGTAATATTTAAGGTAATATTTTTGTGGATTATTTAAATTTTTTATTGTTTTCCTTAAGATCTTAAAAACTTTTATGAAATTTTACATAAATTGTATTCTTTCTACCTTTTAAATTTATAAATTCTCTGTGCATTCAAAATATGTGACTATATGCACCAATTTTACTTAAAAATTTAGTTTTCCTGTTAACGTAAATTTTTAGAAAATTATTACACAACTAATTCAAAGCAGATAATCTTTTAGTAGGAAAAACTTTAATAGAATAAGTGTGAGGAAATTTTATTTTCACTCACATTAATTATTATATATTTAATCTTAAATGCAAGGGAAAAGAAAATAATTTAATTATATTACAAAATTCTACACAAGATAAAAGTAATAGATAATATACAGTAGAGAACTTTTTTATAATTCTCTAGTGGAAATGAATGCATTTACGAGAAAAATTAAATTTTGAATAAGATAGAAAAGATAATATTCAAACTAAATTAGTAGGCAAGTTGGATCCAACTAGTTATGCACTGCTAATATCTAGTTCAAAAATATTTTTTAATTTAAAAAACAATTATTTTGTCCTAGAAAACTCTTAAAATATAAGCACTAGAAGAAAAAGAAGCCTTTAATGAAATTATGTATACATAAAAAATAAAGTAGATTTTTATAAGACCTATTTAAATTTTCTGCGTTATTATATCACTTATTTTAATTGTATATTTTTTGTGTAAGAAAAAATAATATCATTATATCCATACAATATGCACATTTTTCAATTAAATTATAAAAATGTTCAACGCAAGATAAAAAATTGAATCAAGGAAGCATAATTTTAGCTTTCCTTTTATAAAGTAGTTAATTTTTTATAAGCACATATTAAATATGGTCTTGTTTTCTTTACTTAAAATTTAAAAATATGTTTTATACACTAAAGTATTTAAGTATACTGTAAAAATCGCTTAATGTTTTTGCATCAGCAATGGGATTTTTTAAAGATATAGTATACACAGCTTTGCATTATATTAAAATCTCTGGCAAAATTAAAGTGCTTTTTGAGAAAATATGAATGAAATAAAACTTTTTAGAAGAATTTTTTTCTTAATTGCCTGATGCTTGCTTAGATTGTTTAATCCTCACAAGAATTTACTAATCAAATATGCATTGTATAGTTACGTATACGGAATAAATATTAAATGTTAATTTACTGCAAAAAGCATTCCAGAACTTAAAATGTTTATATAATTCGAAACCATTTAAATTTCTAAGATAAAATGAAAAATAAAACAATTATTTACAAGTTAGTAAAAATATTGATATTTTTAGTCATGTTAAAATTAAGTGAATTAAAACTAAAAACAAATTCGGAATAAAAGGTTAAACATAACTTTTTTAAAATTAAGATGGAAACGTTAGCTCACTTATGTATTTTATCTAGATTAGATGTAATATTTTTAAGAAAATAAATTAACGAGTTGAATAATAAAAACAAATGTTGATTAAGTAGACATATATATTTTAAATGTTATTTTTTGAAAAAAATGGCATTCGGATTATTTTTCTAAGGGAAAATTCAGCATTTTTTTTTGCTTAAAAACACTGGAGATGAAATCATAAATACATAAACAAACTCCATTTTTAAAGAAAACAAAACAATTCTTGAATTATGTATGGTATCATTTTTGTTATCAATACATCATAAGAGATGTACAATAACAGATATATATATATATATATATATATATATATATATATATATATATATATATATATATATATATATATATATATATATATATATATATATATATATATATATATGTATGTATGTATGTATGTATGTATTTGTTGTTGTTATGAACTTATAAAAAAAGTATGTGCATATTTGTAAATAAATAGTAATATCTTAGCTTAGTATTCTATTCAAGGCAAATAAATAAACATAAAATGCAGATATTTTTATAAACACTCTAAGAGGACATTCCCATACTCCAGAGCAGTTATTTATGAACTCAAACAACATACAATAGATACATAAAACAATCACATTTGATATGATATTAGTTAATAGCTTCATGCTTAACAATACCTCTGTAGTTCTTTGATTTGAAATTTGATTCACACTGATTGATTTTCTTAGTGATTTTTCTTATTATATTTTACATACCTATATCCTCCATGATTAGGTATCATTAATAATAAAATGCATGATTAGATTATATAAATAATAAGATTCCTGTGTAAAATGAGGTATAGGGAAAATATTATGGATTCTTGCCAAGAATTTAAGTTTTATAGTGAATTGTAGTGTCTTTTCTGTAGAAGAAAGCACAACTCGAACAAATACAAACATTTATTAAAAACTTAAAATAAATAATTAATAGTATTGTATATTAAAATTATAATTAATAGAAATCTGATTATGGCCCTACACGGCCAACAGAACAAACACCCAAGGAGAGCCAGCTAAACCTAATCGTTTGCTGGTCAAAGACAATCTCTCTCCGCCGGAGCGGACTCCCTCCTCTCCTCTCTCCTAATGACTACAGCGATATCATGTGAAGAGAATGAAGAGTATCCTAACACTACACCCTTCCCGCAAGTTTTGGGTTTTTGTTCCACATAAACACATAACTGAATTAAATATATTAGGATACAAAAGAATAACACAGACCTTATAATATTTTTTCAAACAATTAATGAAGTATTAAACATAAAATAAATATGAACTTGGAATTAGGAAATAATTATAGGTATATAGAAAAAATTATTTGCAAATGAATTACTTAAAATTTCACAAGTATGCATAGAATAATCAATATTAATAATATGTATATAAAAAGATAAAAAATAAAATTAAAATAAATTTATCCACTAAATATATATAAATTGACATTAATGTAAATAAACAATATACCAGTAACATTAATGTAAACTAACAATGTACCAATACAACTTGTTAAAAGAGTCCTGAATCAATAAATATAAACTTGATCACCCACCTTAAATTCCTTAGGAACAGGCCGGCAATTGAAGTAGTCGGTGTAGGCTTGTTGTTTTCCAGCAGCTATCAATCAGGCTTGTTCGACGGCTCTTTCAAATTTTACCTTCTAGTCCTGTAAATAATCAACAACAGATTTATTCATATTTAATGGAACAGAAATTTCACCAGTCCAGCTTGATTTCAAAACACTTAAAAGTCCTCCTGCTTCTCTACCATACAAAAGCTTGAAGGGAGAAATGGCAGTAGTGCAATTTGGCACTTCTCTGTAAGCGAAGAGTAAATAAGGGATATATTTACCCCAATTGCAGGGGTCTAATCGTATGATGTGATGAAGAGAGTTCTTCAGAACTTTATTATATCTTTCAATTAATCCATTGCTGGCAGCATACGCTGGCACTGAAAATCTGGGAGAATATCATAAGCGATTAATAAATTCTTGTGTTAGTTTATAAGTAAAATTAGTCCCTTAATCACTGGCAATAGCACTTGGAATACCAGTTCTCATAAAAATCTCCAATAGCGCATCACAAGTTGCCTTTGCTGTTAGAGAACGTAAATGAATAGCTTCTGGCCATCTTGAATGCTGATCCATCAGCACTAAAACATATTTGTGTTTACGTGGCAACGAAGGCTCCATCGGCCCGATAATATCCACGTTCACACCTTCAAACGGTAGGCCTGGTCTAAGCACTGGAGAAATAGGAATTTTTTCGGAAGACTTCTCAGGAGACCGTTATTGGCATTCTTTACATGATTTGCAGAAATTTAAAATATCATTTGACATATTCGGCAAGTAAAAACTATATCGAATTCTTTCTTTTGTTTACTTTAATCCCATATGACTTCCAAAAACAGATGTATGAGCCAAATTCATAACTTTCTGACGGCGACATTTCGGTAAAATTAACTGATTTACAGTTTCACCACAAACTTTCTCTTTGTGGAATAAAATGCCATCTAAATCAAAATGTATACCCTTGCCATGTGATAAAGAATATCTCACTTCATCAAAAGAGGCGCATTCTTGTTGTTCTTTTTAAATTGGAATGATTGGTTCAATTTTCAATTTGTCTCAGCTTCCAGCACTTCGACAAAATCAGAAATACCCGGATTCGTGGCGTCAATTGAACAGAGAACCTCACCCATGTTTTCGGCGTGTGATGATTCAGTAGTCTCATTATGATATTCAACTTCTTGCGAAAATTATAATTATTCAAATGCATAATTTTCGCATGATGATATTCAACTTCCGCCAAAACAAAGCAGGCGGCAGACTTCTTGTTTTTTTCTAGCACTACATTTTCCAATAAATAAAAAACTTTCGTTGGTCTTATACATTGTCCCTGGATTTTATTTGTGACAGCTGCAGTTATTTCGATGGGTTTCGAGAACATTTTATTTTTTTCCGTTTTTAACGCTACTTGAAAGCTCATTAATTCAGCTTCTATCTTCTCTCCAAAAGCATTGATAAAAATAACTCTTCCTTTTTCTGTTTTTGATTTTGGTATAAAGTCATTATTTATGACTGGATGTTGGCATCCAGAGTCTACGAGAGCTTCCACTGGAGTATTATTCACGTAAATATCCACGTATTGAAGAGGATTTATTTCATTTTCTGTTCTTTTTCTTTTAATTATTGGGAGCGAATTTCTGCTTTTAGAACATCGCTTTTGTTATTATTTGCTTTAAATCTGTTTGGGCATTCACTCGCAGAATGTGAATCACCACAAATATAACGTTCTTTCACAGTTCTTTTTTCAAAATTTTCTTCTTTCCGAAAATTTTTAAATTTTAGTTGTCTAACATACGGAGGGATATGTTTTGACTCTGCCGAATATTTTTGTTCTTGTTCGTTAGAATTGTATCTCTTGAAATATTCTCTGCCAGGAAATTATTTCGGTTTGACGCTAGTATTCATTCTTACGTTTTTATAATCATCCAATATAATTGTTATTTCTTCTGGAGTTTCAAAATTTGTTCAAACATCAATAAAATGTTCTTTAACTTCTAAGGGAACTTTGGGTTTATTTGATGGGTTATTATAAGATTACATAGCTCTTCAAATGTTCGTATTCCAAGTCCACTTAAACATTTTAAGAAATAATTTTTCAGTTCATAAGCAAAATCTCGACAGATTATTTCTGGTTTCTTATGGTGCTTCGTGAATAATTGTCTAAATTTTTCTGGGGTCATTTTATTCCTTTTGAGAAGTAAACTTTTTACTTTGTCGTAATCGTCAGTGACTTCTTCCTCTTCTCTTGCAATTATTTTTACAACATCATTAGGCAATAGTCCGATTAAATGCGTAACCCAAAGTTCTTTTTTAATTTCAATTCTCTTAGCTTGTCTTTTAAAGAGAACAAGATATAAACTTATATCAGTTGTTTTGGGATCAAACTTCTGTAAAATATTATTTAAATCTAATTTCACCTTAAAATGAAAATCATTACCAGTATTTCGTAAGTTATCTTCTCCTTCTCTTTTCTTTCCCATTAAACTTAGTTTTTGAAGCTCGAATTCCATTTCTAGCTTTCGTTTTTCCATTTCCATATTCCATTTTTGTTCTTCAATTTCTTGCAATCTTTTCGCTCTTCAATTTCATTTCCTTTTCGTTCTTCAATTCCTTCATTTCTTTTTCGTTCTTCAATTTCTTCATTTCTTTTGTGTTCTACAATTTCTTTCAATTTTTCCGCTCTTCAATTTCTTTTTCTTTTTCGTTCTTCAATCAACGAATTTAAGAATTCTTTAGTGAAATTTTCATAGTAGTTTCATCAATTTTTTTAGTTCATAAAGTTTTAGATTCGCAGCATTCTCAATGTTTAATTCCACCGCAATAGTTCGTAAATCTTCTTTCTTTCCTTTTGCGAGAAAAGCCATTTCAATTGCTTGTAAAACACAGTCAAATAAGCAAATTCACAGTTCCGTTTCAGATTATGTCAGAAACGTCAGCTCGTAATCCTACCGGCTACGTCAGTGTAGTGTCTGTTCTGTAGAAGAAAGCACAACTCGAACAAATACAAACATTTATTAAAAACTTAAAATTAATAGTATTGTGTATTAAAAATATAATTAATAGAAATCTGATTATGGCCCTACACGGCCAACAGAACAAACACCCAAGGAGAGCCAGCTAAACCTCCTCGTTTTCTGGTCAAAGACAATCTCTCTCCGCCGGAGCGGACTCCCTCCTCTCCTCTCTCCTAATGACTACAACGCCATCATTTGAAGAGAATGAAGAGTATCCTAACATTACAACCATATTATAATTGTAAGGTAATATTCAAAAACTTTTTTTATGATTAATATTAACTTGAAAGAAATATATTGAGAATATCAATGACTTTTGTTTCTTATATATATAAATAAAATAAAAACAATTATATTTTATTTTCCAAAACTAAATTTTATGATCTTGAGTTTACCTATTTATTTCCAAAAATATCATTGTTCTCTATCCCTTATAAGATGTTATAAATCATGTAACAAACAATGTAAAAAAATTGTAAATTTTAAAAATTTACAATTTTTTTAAAGTATTGTAGAAAATTATTGAAGTGTCTGTTTTAGAAAATAAACATTTTACACAGTAAATTAAGTGATACGAATTAAACAATAAAATATTTTATTATCAAAATTAGATATAACATTAAACACCGAAACAAAACGAAACTAAATTAGGCTAATTTTAAGTAATAAAATGCTGTTTAAATACTTTCATACTTTCAATGCAGAATAAGAAAATGATTCCAAAAAAATTCATAAATTCGTTTTGACAAATTAACTTTTCTTTGTAATTAATAACGGTTTTTGTTTCATAACCAATTAGCTTTGCAGCTGGAAAATGACAAATTTTCCATGAAATATCCTTTACATGGGATCTTTTATCTAATCCATGGGATTCGTACCTTTTTAAAAAGCAATTTAAAACTCATTCAAGTTCTTCCCACATTCATCCATCTTCCTTGGGGCTTGGATGAGTGTCATCGATTCGGGATCAAGTTGTCAAAAGAGGAATAGAATGAATATTACTAAATCCGATGCTCCTTGAGACTAATATGTTGACAGCACTTGCAAGCAAATTTCTTCACTAAAACACACACAGAAAAGAACCAAGCGTTCTTTTACGTTGAAGTTAATTATTTAAAAGTAAAATTTTCATTTTGCAATTTGATAATGTAAAATAAATGTAATATTTTAATCATTGTAATCAATTGTTATGACAATGTCATTCTAAACTAATGGATTTTTAATGAAGTTTCACGCTAAATTTATGATCTAAATTAATATTTTCTTATATTTTTACATTGGTTTTTATATATTTTTTACATGTTTGAAGTTACTTAGACTCTTATATTTAAAAAATATTTCAATATGGCATTTGAGAATATATTTCCTATATAACATTTTGATAGTTGTATGTATATGTGACAATCTTGTTTCAGCTTTTCTGGATTTTATGAATATTTATTACTCAAATCTTATAATAAGACTGTTTGAAACTGAAAAAGGACATGTATTTAACTACATTTTACAAATATATTCAGAGACTCATCTGAAATTACTGAGAGTGCCGACCAAGGGCTAAGTGGTTATCTTTCCTGACTCCTCAGCTGTGGATTCCGGGTTCGAACCACGGTTCGGGCATGAATGTTGCTTTCTCTCTGTGTTTCTCTATTCTTTCTTCTCAGATGATGCATAAATATGGCCCTACTTGTAAACGTGTTTATGGTGACATTGCGCGGGTAATGCGACTCGCCTCTGTGATTTGGTTCACAGTTTCCCGCTGATTAACAACAAATAAGTTGCAGTTCCTGGCATTGTTGTGGTGAAGGGTTAGTCACCCAAGTGCCCACCGTTATTAGAAACATTACTGAGGGTTAAATGTCTATTTTTATATGTGTTTAAAATGATGCTCTTTATATTTTGATGTTTTTCAAATCACATAAAAAGAATTTTAATATTTATTCAGCAGGACAGCTACAGCAAAAGCTATTCAATATATACTCTCTACTAACTGAAAAAATTATTTGTAATATTTAAATAAGACTAGACGACATATATATATATATATATATATATATATATATATATATATATATATATATATATATATATATATATATATATATATATATATATATATATATATATATATATATATATATATATATATATATATATATATATATATATATATATATATATATATATATATATATATATATATATATATATATATATATATATATATATATATATATATATATATATATATATATATATATATATATATATATATATATATATATATATATATATATATATATATATATATATATATATGTATATATATATATATATATTATGAATGTATATATATATATATATATAGCTATCATCATGGTACTTTAAAGTTATAAATTATACTTTCAAAAATTAACTATACAGTTATACAACAAAATTTATATAAAATATGCAAACTATTTGTCACATAATTTAATTAAAGTTTAGAAAAAAATAAATAATTACATAATGTTTTACTACATAATTTAGAAATTCATAAAATACTTAAAGTTTAGAAAATTAAAGTTTAGAAAAAAATAAATAATTACATAATGTTTTACTACATCTTTTAGAAATTCATAAAATACTTTAATTGCTTATAAATCTGTTTTGTATTATTCCTATTAAAAGAAAATAAAGAACATTATGATACATTTCTGGCAACGCTATCTAACAAAATAATTTCAGAGAAATGCTTACAGACATTTCTTAACTCAGAATTTCTTCATTCTTGAGAATATAAATTAGGAAAAATATCTCAAATGATTCCTACAAATGAAATGCTTTCACATTATCTGAAAACCAATTTAGAATTAAAATTAAAATAACGACATTCTAATTGTAAATCATTACCTTTATGCAAATTTTGAACTTTTATGAGATGCATTTTGAAAACAATTTACAAAAATAATAATGATAATTATTATTATTTAATACATTAATAACAGTTTATAAAAATGATAATAGAAATTGCTTTTTGAAGTGCAAGGTGTTCTTTATACAAAAATGCACCATATTTATTTGTCATTCATATCCAATTATCTCTTAGATTAATATTTATTGCAATAAATAATTAAATTCATCTTATTTGCGTGAGTTTTGAGCACATTAACGAAAAAGTTATATAATTACGTAATTTGTATTAAACTGTCCACTTTCATATTCATAAATTTTTATATGAATAAGAAAAAACAGAACTTAATTTATAGACAAATTACTTGAAATAAAATCCTCATTTTAGAATTTGTGATAAGCATTAAAATTGAAATAAGTTATATAAATTGCATATGGAGAAATTATGTAATAATTATTAAAGAAAAAATGCTTATGGTAGTAAATAGTCTTTAAATAAGTTATTTTTATAATCCCTGACAAATTTCTCTTATTTTTCTATTCTGGAAACAAATTTTGACTGTCGCTTTTATTCTTGTAAGCGTTTATTCTAGACAATGAATCATATTGGTTTGTATACATCAGATAATTTAATATTAATAGAAATGTTTGTCCAACAGCAATTTCCTAATGAGAATTTTCTAGAAATATTTTTTCTCATTTTCAGGATAACATGAATTTCTAGAAAATACCAAGGTTTTTCATAACAAAATAGATGAAGTAAAACACCAACACACATTCATTTAAATCCAAAACAGTCTTGACGTTACGATATGGAGTTATTATTTAGCTAATTTTTTTCAGAAGCAGATAAAATAGCGAAACACAGTTCATTGCTCAATAATGTATTTTATATTGTAAAGAGACCAATATGATTTGTTGTTAAAGTGATAAAATATTTTTTATAAATATAATTCATAATGAATTTGAACATCTAACAATAATATCTTTTAATGAATAATAATTTTAAATACCCAGGAATGGGCACATTTATTTTTAGAATGGTGCTCTTTGTATTGTGTTATTTCAATTACCTTTATTGCATTCAGATATTATTTAAGGCACATTTTTAGAATTAACAATACCAGGACTGTTCGTAGCTTAGTAGCGGAATATCTCTTCAAATTGAAAGATTATGTTTTATTTCTTATTCCTTTTATTTCTTATGTTTTCTATTTATTAAGTCTCAACAATATATAAATTAAAAGGTGCTTTAGAACATAAAGATATTCTATTTTGTGAAGTTGTTTATCTTCACTAAATAGAAAAGCGATAAACAAAATTATTGCAATTTTTTAGTAAAATTAATTTTTAAATATGAGGCCTATGATAATTATAAGTATTTGATAAGTAAATAATTAGCTATTTTTAAATTTGAAATGCAGTAATTTAAATTTATTGATAACATTTAAGTACGAATCAATTCAAATGTTTATATTTAAAACTAGAATTTTAAGAAGTTCTATATTTGAAAAAATTTTCTCTTAATAGCTATGCATTTTTATGTATATTTCCATCTTGCTTTACAGCAAATATGCTGTATTTCATGGAGTAAATAATTGTTTTTTCTTTTCTTTAAAGTAGAATCTTTCCTTTAAGATATATAAAGCCTGGTATACATAGGCATGAAAATATGCCTAAACTTAAATTCGATAATAAAAATAAATAACAACAGAAATAAGCTTAATAAGAATAACATGATTTTTAACTGCGAAATATATAATAAAAGTGATTTGTAAATTATTTTAATTTTGCATATATGATTTGTAAACATAACATTTCAAATAATTGTAATAGGATTTCAAAATATTCTGATAACTGCAAGTAATGTTGAATATTAATGATTAATGAAATATTTGCAGCAATGAAAAATTATATTTTGTTTATATTACACAAACATTTTTATCTTTATGGAGGATATTATTTTAATTCTTATGTATTAGACCTTCATCAAAGGATGCGGTAAAAATTTCAATTTACCACTAAAATTGCTGATTTTTTTATGTTGTATTATCTCAAGATAAATTAGTATTGTAATATTTAAAGTTTTGTTACTTGCAGTATCGAGGAATTATTCATAAGTACTACGTTTATGTTTTTGATTAATAGTATATAAAATTTCAAAATTTGTTATCATATAATCATAAACATTCATAATGTGATATTTGTTTTTAAATTTAATAATAAATGAATTTATAATTTGTTGTATCATTTTCTTGAAAAATATATTTGAAATTTACTTATAAAAGATATATTTTATTTTACAAATACATGTAAATATGGGAAAATATCATTATTCAATTTGTATAAAATCCTATTTTATTATGTAAATCATTACTGGAAATTGAATTAAGATTCCAATAGTTAATTTCTATTATATTTTTTAATTGACTAGAACGTTATTTTTCCTAAATTATTTATGATTGATAAATATGTATTTAAGTAAATATATTCAATACATTTTCAAAATCAAAATTACACAGTTTTGATAATCTTATACATTGTTCCTTAGTCTATTATGAACTTCTTTAACAATTTATATTGGTTATCTGGTGATTTCAATTAGTTCAATTGACTACAATGAATTGAAGTTTATTTCCTTTATTTCAATAATAATATGTTTAAAATTTAAAGGAAAATTTGAAAGCTGTATATTAATTGAAGGAAATGTGGTATATGTGAAATGAAAGAAAAATTGAATGGAATGAATGAAAGTATAAGTTTTTAGTAATATATTTTTTACAAATGATGTGAAATGTAACTCACTGTAATGCTTAAGCCAACGTGCAGTCTCTCATATAATTTCAAACTGCATTTCACTTGACATGATAATCTTTTCAAAGATTGATATGGAAAAGAAATAATACTTGAAAATTTCTCAAAGTATCTCCTCATATAATATTTTTCTATTAAGCTCTCTTCATTATATTCTACTCTGAAAGAGTTATTCATAAGGAAATATTGTTGCACAATAATATGAAAAACGTGCATCTAACCATTTTAAATTCAACTTTAAATATAGGCTTTATAATTGAAATATTTATGGGATACATTCTTGCGTTTTTGTATAAATATCTATGTATGCAAAGCTTGGCTTTAAAATGCTGCTAAACGGCGGTGTACTATATAAGTGAATTTCACAAGACTGAAACAAAGTGTTGTGATGTGTAAATGGTTAAACTTTCAATGCATTCATGAAAATACACAGAATTAATGACTATATGTTTATATGAAGAGACACGCGAAAGTTTCCCTGTTCATTCAATGTTTGCATTCATTTGGTAGATAAAATATGGATAAACATCATTGGAAAGAAAGAGAAATATTTAACAGCATATTACAGTCTTTGAAAGATATTCGAATGGTGCCCTGTAGAGATTACTATTTCTAGTATCTAAATATTTCTTGACATTCATGGACATTATTTATCACTATGCTTTGAGGATATGTTCAGGAGCATTCCTCACATCACCCGTCCAGAATCCATACGAGATATGTCATAAATTACAGTTAGATCTGAGACGAGTGCAAAAGTCTTTCAATTATCACACAAATATTATGCTGAACCTTCATTATCCGTTACATTCCATGGTTCTTAATGCATCTATTAATAGACTTTCTAATGTTCGTCCATTGAGCATTCCACATTTTCTCACACGAGCCAAATCACATCAGGTGCTCACAGATCTATGTGATGTTTGGATAGAGACAATTGAACCTTGCTGGCAAGGGATATGAAATAGTATTTTGTTGGATACCAAGCCATGTAGGTCTTGATGGAAATGAGAGCGAGAATACAGCTGCAAGTATTTCCAGTTTTATCATCGATTCCACTCTCAGATGTGAGAAAGGGTATCAAAGTTTTATATATGGTCTTTGTCAGGAATCGTTGGACTCGCAGATCAGCAACAAAATGCATTCCATTTTCTCATCACTCACTACATTATCAGTTACCGTTACGAAGTGGTGATGTCAGTTTGCCTCGCATTCGTATAGGATACACACATTTCACACAATCAAATAAATACCAGGAAATCAAAACCGCCTATGGATCTCCTCCGGATTACAGCAGAACACCATAAGGTTGATCTTTTTATTTTACAAGAGCCTTGTCTACAGCATGGTAGAATTTCATGCATCCCCCAGAATTGGTCTTGCTGGTCTTCAATAAACCACAAGGAAGCAATACTTTGAACTTCCCAGAAACTTAAACCAACCTTCCTCCACAGCTCAGAAACAACAGTAACGATTAGGGTAACCCTAGAGGAGGCCTCCTTGAACATCATTTCAGCCTACAACCCTTCTCCAAACCACAGAGCAAGGAGTTCAGTTGTGGCCACAACTACAGACCTTTCCGTAACTCTAAGTGAATTGGATAGTGCTCTTAGAACTGCTTGTTCAGGAAATACTATCATTGGCGCGGATCTGAATGCCCATTGCCAAATCTGGGGCAACCCCAATGATGATTCACGAGGGGAACAAGCAGTGGATTTCATCTCAGCCAATGATCTTTTTATTCTCAACTCACAAGACTCCCCGCCAACTTTCACCAATAAATTTCAACAAGGATGGCCAGACTTAACGTTGGTCATGAATGCTGAAATGGCTAAAAATATTACTTGGAAAGTTTTGGAGGAGGAGACTTTAAGTGATCATCAATATATAAATGTTATATTCAACAATAGAACTATCTCTTTCCAATTTAAAAGATATAAAACCAAATTTGGTGGACATGATAAATTTTGCAAACTTCTCCAGCGCCATATCATAAATCTAACCCAGTCAATTGCTAACAGCCTGAATTTAACTGATCTATAAGAAGCTGCCTCGACTCTTCAAGCTACCATTACATCTTGCGGTAATTCTTGTTACAAAATCAAAGGAACCAATCATAAGATCACCCCTAAATGGTGGACACATCCTCTCCACATCGCAAGAAAAGAACTTGGACCCTTCAGGAGGCGTTATCAAAGGGCCACAGCACAAGATAAAGAGGGGCTATTTCAACAGTATAAGAACAAACGTGCAATTTACACCAAATAACTTAGAAGCACAAAAAAGAACAACTGGAAGGAATTTTGCAATGCTGCAAGCTCTCCCTATGGCAAAGTTTATAAGGCAATCTTCAAAGAGGTCGTTCCACCTTCACATCTCTTTGTTGATTCTACTGGCAGCCAAAAGGAAAGTGATCTGAAAATTGCAGAAAATATTCTAGCAAAACTTTTTTCCACTACCCACAGCAAAGCCTTTGTCTCAAATGTAACTGCGACAGATGACGTTCCATTCAGCAAACAAGAAATTGCGATAATTATTAACACCCTAAAATGAGGCAAAGCTCCAGGCTTCGATGGGATTGACAATATTATTATTCAAACTATCAACAGGCCATTCCTTAAAATCCTGCATAGTTTGTTCAACAAATGCTTGTCACTTTCCCATTTTCCTCGGTGCTTCAAGGTTGGAATTATTATTCTGTTCTATAAAGAAGGCAAAGACAAATCTAATGTCAGCTCCTATAGACCTATCTCCCTCCTACCAACTCTTGGGAAAATCCTTGAAAAACTTGCCACTAAGAGACTGTCTTTTCCTTTGGAAAACCTCAGCTTCTTCCATCAAAACCAATTTGGCTTTAGACAAGGCCGTTCTGTCGATGATGCACTCTTGACACTCACCAAGAAAATCCAAACTCTTCACAGCCAGAATCTCCACACTGCAGTTATCACAATAGACATAAAAAGCCTTTGACAATATAAACCATTATAAACTTAAGCAGCAACTCTGTGCTACCAATAGACCGGCCAATATTACAAATATCCTAATCAACAACCTTTACGACAGAACGGTCGTACTACCAACTAATATGGGCCTTGCTTCTTGAAGCCAATAAATAGGGTGCCCACAGGTATCTTGTAGTGGCCCAATTCTTTGGAATCTTGTCGCTGATGCACCTTTGAAATTCAACTCGGGCAATGTTGGCAAAGATGTTCATACGAGCAGCCAAAAACACCTTCAAGCCTTCGTGGACGATTTTACATTCGTTGTTGGCGCCAAAAGTGAGAAGAAGCTAGTAAAGGTTTCAACTCTAGCCCTTACACATTTGAAAGCGTGGGCTGATGAAAACCATCTATCCATTTCCCTGGAGAAAATTAAATTCATGCTCGTTGCAAAACTCAAGTGTGGCCCGCAGTTACTTTGGGGAAACCACAGATTTAAAAAAGCTAACCATATCAAACTGCTAGGAGTGATTCTTGATAAAAAACTTAACTTTAAAAATCATATCATCTCCCAAGGCAATAAAGCGCTACTTCTGCAAGGAAAACTACGCAGAATTTCAGGCAATGAATGAGGCATTAACCAACATTACCGGATAATGCTCTACAAGACAGTAATTGAAAGCGAGATCTGCTATGGTGCTGCTGTTTGGGGAACTTCACTCACATCTAAGACATCTCAAAAGCTCTCATCCATTCAAAGAAAGTTCCTTCTCAGCATCACTGGTGCTTTCAGAACTACCCCAACCTCAGCCTTACAACTCATTACTGGTCTTCCCCTCCTTCATCTGAAAGTTGAAGCAGAGGCAAAGTTCATCAACCTCACTAGGACTGGAGTTCAGTGCCTAGAACCTCTTTTCCCCTTACCATCTGATGTTGAAGCGAAACTAAGTCTGGATACAAATCCTCCTGGTCTTTTTAATATCAACACGCTCATCACAATAGACGAAGAGGCAACCCCTCTGTAGTTTTTGCCGGACACTCTACACATATTTACAGATGGATCAAAACTTGAAAAAGGAGTAGGCACAGCTTTTTTTGCAACTACACAACTCTAAAATCCACACATTGAAGCAGAAACTCCGCAATGCGAACTCTGTTTTCCAGGCAGAGGTAATTGCAATCAAAGAAGCTGTTAATTCCAAAAAAGGCAACAGCTTCCAGTAACTATTTGGTCAGATAGCGAGGCAGCACTTAAATCTATCAGCAACCCAGCATCAACAAGTTCTGTAGCTCGCTCTGTCCAAGCTGAATTTGTTAATTTCTTGTCCCTCCAACTAAAATGGATTAAGGCCCATGCTGGAACAGAAGGCAACGAGGAAGCTGATAAGGAAGCGAAGAGTGCAGCCTCATCCTCACACCAGCCTCTCATTCTTCCACTTCCACGCTGTCATCTCAAAAAGAATGTCAGAAATGGATTCTTTTTAACTGGCAACAAACCTGGAAGGATGCAAACCTTATTCATGAGATGGAACCTACTGTCTCAATGAAACCATTAAGCTGGACAAGAAATGAAATTCTATTTATGTCAGGCCATGGCCCTTTTCCTACGTACTTTCACCGAATGAACCTGGCAGTCTCACCAAATTGCACTTGTGGAGATATTGGCTATCCTCTCCATATTATCATGGTTTGCCCATTAACAGCTTTTTGGCACTTGTCATGCCCAGTCACCAGATGGATAGAGGTGGATAAGAACACAATTCTTAACAACAAGATTTCCAGGAGAAAGTTGAACCAACTCATGGATTTTCTAATTATTCAGGAAGGCCTTTTTACTTGGTTCCCTGACGACACTAGCTAGTAACTACTCCTCCAACCCTGTGTCGTATCAATCCTCTTGCTTCACCCATTTACCTAAAACTCTGCCTTACTTTGTATGGCTCTTCTTCATACCTTACACAAATTTTGTAATTTATCCCCTATTCCTCACTTAGTTTGTAGCACAATCCCCATTTGTTAATATTCATGTAATTCACCAACCAACCAATTTTTTTTTTTAAATTTTTATTTACTATGATATATTTTTATTACTCCAAAAACTTTATTCTTGTAAATACTTGTTGATTTTCCCTAATTATTTGTAATGAATTGTTAGTTTAACTTGTATTGTCCATAGTGTGGTAGTATTTGAGAGCTCGGGGTCGCAAAATTGGGGTTCTTCTGTAGCGGCTCCGTTTTTCTCTCCAGTGGCTTCCATCATACTGGTATAGCTCATTTGAGCTGGGTAAAGGGAAGTTCACTGGTGTAAACGTAAACATTTCACACAAAGACATTTGCTTATGAGCAAACTAAATCATTGGTGTGAAACGTGTAATGAACCATACTTGTATATGAGAATTTAATTTCATGTCCTGATTAATTCAATTATCGTTTAGAATTTTTTAAAACAGATATTTTTAGAATGTTTGATCTATTAGAAGAACCTCCAAATAGATACATTTTTGCCTTTTTGAGAGCAATAGGTTTTCTAATTTTATTTAAATTTGATATTTTATATCTTCATAAATTATTTGTATATTTTTAAATTATATATATATATATATATATATATATATATATATATATATATATATATATATATATATATATATATATATATATATATATATATATATATATATATATATATATATACATAAATCTTGTGTTTAGATTAATTATATACAATTTTTTGTCTTTTATTTTTATTTTAATGTTGCTTGGGATTTCTATATTTTAATAAATAAATAACAATCGATTATTCTTTGAAAAATTAAATATTGGCATAGCTTGTCCTTTTTGGACCTTGCACCAGAAAACCAAGTCAACCAACAAAACCAAGTATTTCTGTTTTGCGCTTAAAATATCATAACTAACTACTAAATATAGAATTAATGATTTTAGGAAATTCATTTGAAATGCCAGGTTGGATCGTTGCTGATCGGCCTGCTATCAGTAAAAACCAAGAATTCATTTATGTAACGTATATCATCACAAAATTTATGCTGAAATACGGGGTATTTGCAATGCATGTGTTTGCCTGAATTAATAGACTACGTGTGATCTAGTTCTATCTGCAAGATTGGTGACGATTGTTCTGGTTTTCCGTGATACTACATGATATTTGATGGAGCCAAACTCTAGCCTAAGTACAGGGAAGTAAGCACGTGCAACAACAACACTACACCATGAAGAGAACCAAAAAAAGGTGTTTATTAACAAACTCATATGAGACCAACGGTATGCATGTCTGAAAAAACTCGGTTTTTTTCCATGTGTTCAAGTCTTTCACCTGGAATGTTGCTTTAGGATGTCAAAAGATTAAAGTCTCTATCAAATATCAGTCACTACACTTTATTTAGTGGTCATTACATTTCTATTGTATTAAGGCTCGTGATTTTATTCATTAGTCTAATTCTACTAAATACGGCATTTAAAGCGGGTAATGCAAGATTGCATTTTACAGATATACTGAGTTTTCTCAAAACAGAGAATGATTTATAATGGAACAGAAATACTCTTCATCTTAGTGACAAATAAAAAAAATTATCCCTAATTCCGAGTTGCTGTTTTATCATAATACGATACTCAAAATGGTCTGTGGATTGGTTGTCGCATTGAAAATTGCAATTGAAAAAGCATATAGATACTGCAAGGGCAATTAATTGGAAGATCTACATGCAATCCAAACTCAGTTTGACACAACAGGAGGGAAAAAGTAAGTTAATGTTTGTATGGATAAGTATTTGGCTGTTTATATATATATATATATATATATATATATATATATATATATATATATATATATATATATATATATATATATATATATAGACTACTGGCCATTTAATATTAAAATTGCTACTACAACAAGAAGGAATGCAAATAACAGAACGATATTTATTGGACACATACAATACAGTAAAAAGAACAAGTGATTAGATTTACAAGAAATTAGGATGTATTCAAGAAATAGACATTCTAGATGTCGCTACTCTCGCCTTCTTTACATGAATGCGCTGAAAATCTAATCATTTGCATATCATAGCAAATTCTACCTGTCATGCAAATTTCACGTGTGTGATGTGTCGCTTTCCTGGTATAGCAACTTTAATGGCTAGTAGTGTATATATATATAAGCCTAATATTAATATAATTTAATGACCTATCAAAATAATGATGACGAATATTCTGAAATAAAAATTATGTTAAGTTATATAAAATTTTATCTCTACATTTTTCAATTTTTTAAATATTTTTTATTATGTTTTAATGTTTTGTGTCTTTTCTCAAGCATAATTGGCATAGAAAATACAAATGTCAATTAGCAAATTTAAAGCAACGACGTGAATAAAATATTCCTACTTATTTTAAGGTTAATTTTGTTATGTGTAAATGATAGAATATTTTTCTTCCATATTCATTTACCTGATTTTGTTAATTTATTAATTTTCTTTAAAGATACAGCAATACAGCAAGAATTAACATAACTACAAAATTTTATTTTATATATATATATATATATATATATATATATATATATATATATATATATATATATATATATATATATATATATATATATATATATATATGGGAAGCGGCACACCACACACGTGAAATTTGCATGACAGGTAGAATTTGCTATGATATGCAAATGATTAGATTTTCAGCGCATTCATACAAAGCAGGCGACAGTAGCAGCACCTACAAGGTGTATAAAACCAGAGATTGTACAGCAATTTTCTCATACTCAATTTCCGTCATAATGTTGTTTCCAGCAAAAAAAGTTGTTGTAATGCCTCGTGTAAGAAGAAGAAATGCCTATCAGCACGTGTCTGACTTTGATCGAGGAAGGGTTATAACCTAACGGGATTGCGGTTTATTGTACCGCAATATTGCTGCTCGCGTCGGTCGAAACCCCATGACTGTTATCAGAATATGGAATCGATGGGTTCAGGATAATCATATGGAACGTCATGCAGGATCTCAGCGACCCCTCGTCACTAACAGCAGAGAAGATAGACATCTTATCCGCATGGTCACAAGGGGTCGTACAGCCACGTCACGAACCCTGAGTCGAGAAATGGAGTTATTTGCAAGGCAACAAGTTTCTGCTCGAACAGTTCGACGACGTTTGCAGCAGCATGGATTGTCTGCACGGCAACCATGGCTTCGGCTACCATTGACGCTGTGTCACAGACAGGAGCGCCTTCAATGGTGAGATCAGCGACTAACCTGGACTCGGGAATGGCATCACGTCATCTTTACAGATGAATCATAGTTCTGTATACAGGACCATGAGGGCCGCATCCGTGTTTGGAGGCGTCGTGGAGAACGCGCATTGCCAGCTAGCATTGGACATCGCCATATTGGCCCATCTGCTGTAGTGATGTTATGGGGTGTCATTGGATACACGTCTCGATCACCTCTAGTTCGCATTACCGGCACTTTGAACAGCAACCGTTACATTTCCGATGTAATAAGATCCTTTTCTCTGCCCTATCTTCGAAGCCTCCCTAATGCTTTATTTCTACAGGATAATGCACGACCGCATGTTTCCCGTACTGTTCTGAACTTCTTTGATACAGAACAGGTTCAACTGTTACTCTGGCAAGCACGTTCTCCTGATCTGTCACCAATTGAGAACGTGTGGTCAATGGTTGCCGAGCGATTGGCACGCCATCACTCACCATCCACTACTGTCGATGAACTGTGGCATAGTGTTGAAGCTGCATGGACAGAGATCCCCGTACGTGCCATACAATCTCTGTTTGACTCCATGCCTAGGTGGATAAGTGCTGTTATTGCAGCCAGAGGTGGTTGCTCTGGGTACTGATTTCTCAAGATCTATACATCCTAATTTCCTGTGAATCTAATCACTTGTTCTTTCCACAATAATGTATGTGTCCAATAAATATCGTTCTGTTATTTGCATTCCTTCTTGGTGTAGGAATTTTAATGGCCAGTAGTATATATATATATATATATATATATATATATATATATATATATATATATATATATATATATATATATATATATATCATACTTCATTTCTCAACGAAAATCAATTTCTGTTTTTATCATAAACTTGTTATTTATAAATTATATGTTTTATTTTGAAATATTATATACCACAGTTTTTTCTTAAATTAAATGATAATTACTTAAAAAAATCATTGTGATTAAGCTTATACAAATGCTACTAAAATTTCGGCTGCTTTACAGAAATGTTTCGATTACTTCAGGAAAATATTACTTTATTTTAAGTAATCATGATATTTAAATGTTTTTAGTGCTCACATACACGTACACATACATATATTTACAGAGAATTGAGTTCTCTGAGGTAAATCGTTATACCAGATTCCTTCATTAAATTTCCTTGAATGAAAATTATACTGTAAAAGATTTACCATAATATTCAGGAAAATGTTTTCAGCAAACTTTAGCGCTCAAAGGTGTTTGATGTTTTCAAAGATATATAAAATTATTTAATGAATAACATCTATTTGTAATTACTTACACAAGCAATTAGAACTATTTTACATAAAATGTCGAAAATATATTTATTGAAACTTATGGAAAGTGTTATATATTTCGATTTCAGTATAATATTAATTTACCACTATATCCTTCTAAACATAAATTATAATTTGTTGTCTGATATTCAGATTTTTCCTCATTAAAGTAAAACATTTATTTGTGCGTATGTATTCATCTTTAATTAAAATTTCAAATTGCGTATAAATATCTTTGTTCACCTGTTGATTCATATAATACTAAAAATAATCTTTTATATTTTATGACAAATCAAAAAGGAGATAAAAGATTTGCATCTCATTGAAGAACATATTTTAATTTTGTATATTACTTGAAAGTTTTCTATAATTAATTTGGATCAAATGAAGAAAAATATTATCATTTATGGTGCATCCGCAGGACTTTGGTTAATACTCTAAAATATATATGAAACATTTCTAAGAACAGTTATCAAGCATTGGGCTTAGTATATGTTTAATATCTAGCAATCTGAGTATAAAACATATTACTGAATTTAAACTTGCTATTTTACCAAAAATTAAATAAAATGTGACTTCAAAATAACATATTACGTGGATTAAATAAAGTATGTGAGAAATAAGACCGTGTTTTGATGATCAATAATTCATAATTTTAGTTAATTGAATATTTAATAACTAAGCATCAAAATATAAATTCACTAAGCTTACAAAATATAAGATAAAATGCGAAACGTTTAATAAAAGAATATAAATATTCTCAAAACATATTTAAAATAGGTTGATATTTTTTCATAAGATTTAATCAAATGCCTTTAAATCACAAAGAGAAAAAATTTATATTTTTGACAGATATATATATATATATATATATATATATATATATATATATATATATATATATATATATATATATATATATATATATATATATATATATAAAGAAATTTATATATTTACTGCAGATGAATTTTGAAACAGCGCGTTTTAGATTTTTTAATGGCTAGGTAAATTTTTAATCTATTACAAAAATTTTCGCATATAGAATAAAGGTAATATGCATAGACTGCATATTACACACAGCAGTTCCAGTTATAAAACTAAGCGCATTTTCATTATTTAAAAAAAACATATAATAAATCTCAAATTCATAATTACAACAAATAATAATAAAAAGACTCTGATAATTTTTTTATTGTTAATATAACATTATTATTTTTTAAATTTAATTGAAGTAAAAGATTCATTATAATGTTTATTTCTTAATTTTATGTATACATTAATTCATAGCTATAAAATAATGAATTTATTTTAAACATTTCAAAATTTTTCACTGTTATCTGCACTGCACCTCCGTTTATATGTCACATTGAATCATAAAATATGTCACTTTGGTATAAGCTTCAGCAATGCGTCATCTAATGTACTGTAATGCTTGTGAAAGTGTTCCATATGTATTTCTACAGAAATGTCTTGGGTAATTCGATTAGATAAATTTGGATGTTGATCTTAGATGTACACAAATTATTTCTACCCTGAATTATTATATATTCCTGACGATTTACAACAAAAATTATTTCTTCCTGACGAGATGATGCATCTCTAACAATGTCTTAAGATCAAGCGTGTCATGTTCGCTACAGAGATATCTAACATTAAACATGGGTCAGTTCTCCAAAGAATTGTGTATTGCGTTCTGCGGCAATTGTAACTAGTAAGCACTGGTTAAGGTGTCATCATATAGATATTTGCATGATCAGTTTGTTATCAATAACGTGCAGCAAATGTTACTAGTTATCTGTTATGGATGCCAAGTGTTTGTGAAACTACCGGTATTCAACAATACTCTATAAATAACGCTACTCTTATTGAATATGCCAGTCAATGAAAAATCTACCTCATCCATCTCCACTATATTAGAAAGAAGGCCTGATCATCCTAGATCAGATTCATGACAATAGGATGTAATACATAATGTCATTTTGTATTACCCTTTAGCAAAACCAATTTAGTCTTTCGTCAATTGGATGACCGCAAAATTCAATTAGGATATTTCTAACCTGAACTTTGGATGTCAGAGTGTGAAATATTACCACTCTTGGGGTGTATTTTGGATATGCAAGATAATATGTTAATATATCACCTGGTTGAACTTTATTTTCTATCTTCGTTGATTTATCAGATGGAGATCAAAAAGTCTCACAGATGGTTTTCCAAAATGTTTTTCTACAGTTAAGATGGTTTCATATGAAGGGTGCGGGTCTAAAAAGAAGCAATACTGAAGCACCTTTTTTGTTACTCGTTTATTAATTTCGCGTGCCTTACAGAAAAAATTACCACCAGGCGCTCAGATAAGGGAGAAACACATTTCATGATAATGATAACCAGCATAACTTCTAGATAGTTATAGTTGCGTTAGATGAAACTGGGTGTCATTATATGTGTATTTCTCTACTGAAAATTATTCAAACGTCAGAATCAAGCTGATTTCAGTTGATGTGACCCAGTCATACATGAGTTACTGTCAATTCTATTCATAAAAACAATCAGTAAAATGATTCAATACTGGGAATTCTAACCTTGGCCCTTTTCATTGTAAAATCACATAGGATATGCCAGTACATATTCATGATACCATTTTTTGACAAGAACATAATTATTTTGCTTTATGTGCATGATGTCGCAGTAAGGTATATAGTAGAAAAATAAGATCGCGCTTTAGCAGTTATATTATTTTCATTGATATTCCCAGTACACTATTTTCTTCCTAAATTGCAGAAGCTCTAAAATTTTGAAATCCACATTGTTTTACTCTGTTTTCGCGATACAATTGTTACTCTGTTTTTGCGATAAAAATGTTACTCAATTTTTTCTCCAGGTGATATTTTATGAGTTTTTTAGGAAGTTCATTGATATTTTAATATAATTGGACATCCACCTCACTAGTTGTTCCGAAGGGTGAAAAGGGATATATTTGCATGCATACATACATACATATCGATCTATATATATATATATATATATATATATATATATATATATATATATATATATATATATATATATATATATATATATATATATATATATATATATATATATATATATATATATATATATATATATATATATATATATATATATATATATATATATATATATATATATATGTATGATATGAACAAACATTTTTTGAAAATTGTTTGAAATGCTTGATTTACTCTATATCCTTTTAAAAAATCATCTTGTTCAAGAGGAATTCTTAAGCAGGTCAATAATACATAGCATACATTGCTGACTTTATTCGCAATGCTTGTTGCTAGTGTACTTGTCGTAATTAATTAGAACAATGTGTATCCCAATTGATTACATTGCGCTTCATAATTAGAATTTTCCTATGTAATGAAATATGATTTTATGATTTCACATTTTTATTACATTTGTATGATACTGAAGCAATTTAAGCAAAAATTATCTAAAATTATAAATAAATTTATATTTAGATTTAAATTAATTATAATTTACCATCAAAAACTGATAACTTAAAATTAAATAAATCGTAAATTATCAAACTCTAGATATTTTATGTTATTTTCCCAAAACTAATGTAAAAGTGCTTAAGAATGCACATATTGACAAATAATATATAGATGGTAAATTTAAATATTTTAAATTAATAATTGTTCTTTTTTGAATACCTTGAAGTAAGCTGTTTTCTAAACTGTGTTTTGAAATTTTTTAAATGCATATTATTTAACAAAATTTATTCATCTTTTCTTTTCATACAAATGAATTATTTAAATGAGTATTAAATACAAAAATGTGAATGACAGAGTTTTATTTACCGATACATTAACATTGAATGATCCGTCTGCTGAAAATACTTCTTTATATCCAATGTTGGTAAAAGAATGTTATTCTTTTTCTAAGTATGGCACTTAATTTTTGAAATACAATTTATTATATCATAAAGAAGCTCAATAAAATAGTAATTCAAAATAAAATTTGTAACTTTTGGTTGTTATTAAGTAAAATTTTCATTTGTAATCTAATGGCAAAAATCAGTATAAGTTATTTAAGAATGTATTGAATTATTCTTTTTATTAATCATATTATCCCTGATTTTGTAAGGATCAATATAATCTAATATTGCATTTAGTGTTAAAAATTAAGACAAATAATAAAAATGCTGAAAGAGAATTTCTATATTTGGAATTCTGAACATTTAAAAAAATATTCCCAATTTCTGTTTGTGACGATGTGATCGATTGCCAACAACAAGCATTCCGAAATGACATTCGCTGATGGGTGTTTACTTTAGTTTTACTTAATATAGCTATTGCGTGCTTCCGATGGATTTTAACAATCTTGGGCTAGAAATACAAACACAGGGTTACGTTGAAGGTAGGATCACGCGAGAGAGATGACCAAATTCTGCTTAGATCACCAACGAACATAAGTAATTTAATTTCCATCATATATAATGAGAAGTCCTATATATCGATGAGACAAACATTGATTCATGATGTAACGTTTCATGTTAGATTCAGGGAATGTGTACTATGTTACATGATGATGACAAAAATGTTACTTCTGCTTATGTGATGTGATATTCAAGTGTTGCACGGACATTCTCTTAAAATTTTGTATACAATAAACGTTAAACAAAAAACATGATTCTACAATACATAACTATTTTCTGTAAAATTTTAAAGCACAAAAAAATTTAAAAATATTTTCTGCAAGAAAATCCCTTTATTGAAACAATGTATTTTTTATATAGTAATTACAAAATTTATTTTTTAAAAAATATGTAATTACTTTTTACTTTACTTAAATTTACTAATCAATATTATAGGTTTTGATAAAAACAACTCAAAGCATTTCAGAAAAAATATTATTTCACTTATAGTTATTATTCTAAATACATTAATTGCTTTTAATATATATATATATATATATATATATATATATATATATATATATATATATATATATATATATATATATATATATATATATATATATATATATATATATATATATATATATATATATATATATATATATATATATATATATATATATATATATATATATATATATATATATATATATATATATATATATATATATATATATATATATATATATATATATATATATATATAAATAGTATGGTTAATAGTTTTGTTTGTGAGAAATGACCAATATAATTTCATTATAAAATAAAAAATACTATTTATATTTCTTTAATTTACTTATTAAATTTATTTACAATGCATCACAAATGATGGAAATAATAATGAAAATTTTTATAGAATAAAATAAATGTTTTTACCCTTATTAGAGATAGTATTCAATAAATAATAAAGTGTATTTATAATACTTTAAGCACATTATCATATTGTTTAGATAAATATTTTTGTTGTAAACTCTAGATAAAAGATTTATAAAATATTTTTTTTACATAGTAGCCTAATTATTTTCATATTTGACAAGTTTTGTATTAACAAGAAAGTAAAATGTTAAAATTATAAATTATGTATATTTTTATAATTCTTAAATGTAATTTTTATTTTTATAAATTAAACAATATTTTCATGTAAATAAACTTTCAAGATATAAACTTGCTGTATATTCGGTAAGTAGTTCTGGAATGTGCAATAAGTTTGCATGCACCTTTGAATATAAGCTTATGTAAGCATCTTTGAATAAAAGAATATATGCATATGCTGCGCAGTATATTTTAAAAACTTATATTCTTGGTTAGCAATGCAGTAGTGTATACCGAAAAGCCAAACCATTATTACAAGAAATATCTTAATTACTATGTTTCCTTGCATGATGCATAATTCATGTGATCCGGTGGGGACGTGTATTATCATTATGAAAGGAATATTTTCAGGGAGAACATGACGCATGATTTCAGTGATTACTTGGGTACATCAATGGAAAAAATGTTGATTTATCCAAATTTAACAGTGATTATATTTTGATGTTACAGAATCCCAAGATCAGTATGTCCAAATCTGTCCATCTAGTTTGTTGCTTGAAACTGTTATCTTGATGGCTCAAAGACAAACAATTGAGGTGATCATACCATTTTGGCTTTTCAGTGTATATGATTTATAATCAGTTCGCACAAAATAAGGATTTTATTATTATACATTTTAATTACTTTCCAAAAGCAGACAATACAGTTTTCTAAAAATAATAACTATCTAATTCTGTTTTAGTCACTATATAAATTTAATTAATCTCTCTCTCTCTCTTTCACATATAAAATACATATAATTGAAAAAAATACATGTATTTTTTCACAAATTCCATCCATCAAAATCTATTTTACGTTACATTATCTGGGCATTCTTATATATTATGGTGTTCCTAAATTTTATACAATGGAAATTACAATATATGTAACCCTGTATTACTAGTTGTTGTAGAAACTGTTATATAATTTTTAAACAAGGTAATACTTGTATTATGTCAAACTTTAAAAAAAAGAAAAGAATTTAAAAAAACAAAATAATTTAAATTAAAAAAGGAAATAATAATTTTAGGTGACAATTAAAATAAACAAAAATTCATTTCTGAGCAAAATAACAGATTTAACATAGAAATATGAGACTTTAAATTTAAATATAAAATATACCAAAAATAATTATATTACAGAATAACTTAATTAGCAATACTTCAAAATAACAATTTGCCAGAAGAAACGAGGTTCCACGTATAGATTAACTAAAAAGAAATCACATGTTGAACATAATGCTAAAAAAGTCTGTTTCTGTGGGAAATTTTATGCATTATGTTAACTTATATAATATGAAGAGTATTTAATAGCCATGTTTTAAATGATTGTTCTTCACTTAATTTATTATTTTCCTTTTTTACGAATAAACAGTGAAAGATACTTACAAAGACAAAAATAATATCAAGTTAAAGTATGAAAAATATTGAGTTCAGGCAGGCCTTTCTCTTGTTCTTCAGGCATTGAAGAAAAGTGTAAGGAGTAGCGAGCGTTTTCAGATGTTTTATTGCTCGCTTATCTAGGAGTGCTTTATCCATGGAAATAGATAAAACGAAGATGGATACTCTCTATCCCTTAACATGAATCGAAAAAAGGGTTTTTGTTTCAGAGACTGGATCAGAAGAAAAAGGTATGTAGATTTTACAGCTCCTCTGAATAGGCTATAATATGTTTCAAAGTAAAGGTAAGTACCCTTGTTGCCATAAATGTATATATATATATATATATATATATATATATATATATATATATATATATATACATATATATGTATATATATATATATATATATTTGTATATTTGTCTTATATAAAAGCTAAAAGGTTTGTAAGATATGCTTCATTACGGGTTATAAAATTTCAGACATTAACTATTCATATAACAAAAATTGTGATATATTTCTTATCTTTAAAATAATATTAAGTGTTTTTTCAACTTTGTGGTGGAAATGATTCATATCCAAATATTATTTTGAATTATTCATATAAATTGAGAATTTATGTGTTTTTAATGAACGTTAAAAATCAGTAAAAAATATTTCCATTATGAATGTTAAACTATATTGGAATATATTGAATTAATTGATCAGATATACTTCTAAATAAATCTGTATAATGAGAATAGGATAAATCTGTGTATTTATATGGAGCTACTAAAATGCGTTAATTGTTAATACATGAAAAGATTTTATTACTTCAGAAAAAAACTGCACTAAGAAAAGTTTTCTCTCTTTTGAAAAACTACCTAGAAAGAAGGTTTCATACTGAGAATTGAAATAAAATATTGCAATTTTCACCAAATTTGAAGGCACACATTAGAAGAAAATATTTATATTTTAGATAATAAGATTTATGTTGAAGAAAAACGTATTAATAAAAATTTAAAAGATAATAATTATTCTTTACAAATGATAATTTTTCAATTTATTATTGCATAGTTCATAACAAAATTTCTAGTTTTTGAGTTGTTCTTGCATAATGTAGGAATGATCTAATATGAAATATCTTTCACCATCAAAGCGAAAATGCAACATTTTAAGAGGGATTTAATCTACCAGATTTTCTATGTACTCGGCTGTTTGCTTATGCACACAGTTAAAGAGCACCCCAGTTACCATTTCCATAATCAAATCATAAAAATTGATTCAGATCTTTGAATAGTAGCAGTAAAATAAAATGAATTCTTATCTAACTGGGATTCCACCCAGTTCGACGATTTTAAGCAATGAAAACTAAGGTAAAGTGCGATAATTGTACAATGAAATCACCTTGGATAACTATTTTTGTCATTTGAAATATTGTAAAGTTTCTATGTTGTACAAAGACAATGCCCATCATGATGGTTCAAAATTATACTCAAACAGTTGTATGTTTCTAGACAAAGGCTGTGGTATTCATTGCAACTTTTGGAAAACTTTGGTACATTTGCTTTAGAGAAAGTAGTGAAAGTTGCCATTAAAAAAAGGAAAGTCTTTGCCAAATAGCTACAGAAAAAAACTTCATTTTGTAAATGAGGACAAATTGTCATATTTACCGCTTTATTCATTTTGCTTAAGTCATCGTCAATTGCACTTTTATACCATACTATTCTTTGCGTTCAATGGCGATTCCTTCATGTTATTTAAAAATTTGCATAATGCATCACTACTAAACATTTAAATCAAAATGACAAAGGTTTTCTAATTCATTAGCCTATGTGCATTTTTAATTTGATGCACTTGTGTATTTAATACCGTGGAAAATAATAGGGGAAAAATTTCCTGACTACTAAATTTTCTTCCCACTATGGTTTCAAATTATTATTTGTTTGGGTAAGGTTTGAATTTTTGCATTAAACACTCTATAATGAAGCGTAAAAATTTTTGACGTAAGCATATTCATTTTTAATTTCTTATCACATTATGTAAACTAATTAAAATGTGATAAATCACCATCAGAAACCTTTGTTTAAAATGGTTTGAAAACGGTTGCTCGGTAATAATAAAGCACACATAAAAAATACTTTTTGGTTTTTGAGCTATGTTTACCAGTGTTGGATATATTATTTGTCTTATGAAGAAGTATGATAATTCCTCATATTTTATTTCATGGAAAATGAGATCTTGAATCTTTTATGAATAAATGGTATTATCAAAAAAATAATATATCATTTAGGTAAGTAATTTTTTTAATGTTCACTTTACTGAAAAATAACATATGTAAATATTTCAGTAAGTAAAGTTGTGACTTATCCCCATAATGCAGAAAAGTTTACAGCAAGTTGGAAAGACCTGTCCATTAGAACACTTATCATGGCTAAGGATGATATGCAGCTTCACCTGAATGAGGAGACGCGAAGATAGAAGACTGACTAAAGCTAAAATAGGGTTTTCTTAATTTAGAAGGGAACAAGCAGAAGAACAGTTAGAACTTAATTACTTTACTAAATGTTGTTATAAATGTAATTTATAGCTTCCTATAATGCAAAAAATTTTAAAACTTTCAATATAAATTAATTATAAATATAAGTAAGTGAAAAATAATATTAAGTTATACATTTTAAACATGATGTTGAAACCTAGGTTAAATATTTTACTAATATTTCGGATAGAAAATTAAATACAACTTTTCTAAATAAATTAAATTTTAAATTGTCTTAAAATATTTTAAATTCAATGATTTTTAATTTTTTATACCGTATGGTTTTATATTTTATGATTAATGTGAAAGTAAGAATGTTAGTATAATTAATATTACTTTTAAAATATCTATTATGTTAAACTAATATTACATGAGATTAAATCTTGTTATGTCAATTAAAATTAAAGATAAGATTCTATTAAATTTATATTGAAGTTTGAATGATCATGGTTAGCAAATTTTATTAAAATTAGTTTAGTAGAATTTGATAAATGTGTATATATTTAATTACATTAAAATATGCATTCAAACAACAGAAAATTCCATTAAAAGTTTACTAGTTAGAATAAAATACATCGAGCTTAAATTATCTGTTTTTTTCATCACATGTCTGTAACTCAAGCAGACAGAAGTATGATTTAAAAAAGGATGTCGCGTAATTAATAATTGATTCTCTATGACACTTGGAACGGGACTTCTGCTGTAATTGAACGTAAAAAAAGCTATGTGAAATTTCTAGACATATCACTATAATACAGTAGTCTTCCAGTTATGAAAAACTATCACTATAAAAGTAAAATAAAAATCATTATTCTAAAAAATGGAATTTATTAAACAAAATTATTTTTGTAACAACACAATTGGAAAGTTGCAATTTAGTGGAATAAATGTATGATTTCTTTATTTAAAGGAAAATAAACGTATGTAGTAATTAAATAAATATGATGAATAAATTTAATATAAATAAAATTCATTTACCAAATTAAAATAAACAAAAATATTTACACACTATAAAAAATAAACTGATCAGGTGCTGTATTTAAACATATTATTCTAAAATTAACATTTCTCCTCTTACAATCAGATTAATGTTTAAAGAACTTTTGAAAACGTACATTAATCAAATGATTTTTTAGCACATAATACAAAAATTAATTATAGATCTATAAAAAAATTAAATGAACTCCATTTTTCATTAAATATATATATATATATATATATATATATATATATATATATATATATATATATATATATATATATATATATATATATATATATATATATATATATATATATATATATATATATATATATATATATATATATATATATATATATATATATAAGCATATGGTGAATAGATATATGATGTAGAATAGAGATTCATAAAGTAATTACTATTGAAATATCTAATTATTATCATTTCTGATATTTCAAACTTTGGAAATTAAAAGGAAATATATCTTGTATTTATTTATATATTAGAAAAAAGATGCCAAAATTTACGAATGCATCTAAGACAAGAAATATTTCTTTAGAAATTTATATTTAGTTATAAAAAATCTCTATACTATGAAAAAAATTGAATTAACTGATCTGAAAATAAATTAATATTTCAAGCCTTTCTATTTACGTTAATTGAATTTAAGAAATTTAGTTAAAAGTAAATAAAAAATGTTGGAAGCCATATTGAAATTATTTATTTTATTTTTTAATTAAACATGTATCAAACTCTTAATTTTTTACAAAAAATTAATTAGACAGTTATTATATCATGAAAAAATGAGTATCATTAGTGAAATCTTTATTATTTATAAATATAATGTTTAAACGTGATCCCCTAAATTTTTTTATTTAAACATATTTAAATTATCTATTTTTAAATTTATCTCTCTTTAGTTGGTATATTTATGATAGTTTACAGCTATTAAAATAGATTGTACACGCTTTACTACAAAAAACGTACCACGTTTTTAATATAAGTACTTATATTAATGCTATTTATTTTGATTACTACAAGCGAGCATGAGTAGATAATGCAGTTAAAAATAAAATAAATTAAGAATTAATATCTTTTTTTAATCATGAACTTGCTCCCATGTCCAAGATTATGCACACACAATTGATTTCCAACATATCTCGAATAATCCTATGGTTAATCAAAGGAACGAAATATAAAAATTAAGGTAATATAAATAGCAGATAATGTGTGTTGTTGTATACTATTCCATTAAGATATAAACACTCGGAAATATTGTTGATTACTTTAAAAAAATTAAATGTGTAGCAACTTCAATTATAGTCATATATAAATGATTATTTTCTGAAATTACTTATAATCTACTGCATATGAAATGGAATTTGCAAATAGTAATTGAAATTTTTCTAGATATTTCACATCAAGTACCTTTCAAGTAGTATAGAAATAAAACAACTCAATGATTGTAAACTTATTATATATACGTATGGTACTTCTTTAATATATATGACAAAAAGGCGCACGTTTTGATTTATTTGCGTGAATCATACTCTCTAAAAATTTAAAAAAAGGTTTTTATAAATTATTTTATTAACTGCACATTTAAAAACAGAATGAAAATTTTGAAAACTAGATAAAACAATTTTGTGTTTCGTTATAATTTTATACCTTTAATTTAACCAATAAATTAATATAAAGAGATTATTGTAAGAAACGAAATTCGAGTAAATAATTTAAAGTTAATATTACTGCGAAATATATAAAATAAAAAATTGAAAGTATTCCTTAATGTGGATAAAGCTTTAATTTTAAATTTTTCTTAAATTAATTGGTTTATAGCATATAACAAAACTGTTAGTAATTCAATTAAATAAATGTTACTAATTTACCTAAAACCTAAAATTTTAATGTAAGACGATTCACTTTCTTTTTGCAAAATCATAAAATTTTTCAACTATTTTATTTAAACAAATGAATGCATTTCTTTCTTTCTTTGTAACTGTATATATAATATCATTTTGAATAAAACATTAGCTATAATACAAATATTTCAAATTTATAATTATCTTTAATTATCTTTGAATTCAAAATAAAATTAATCCTTAAAATAAATAAAATAGAAAATTCATTTTATACTTGAACATTCTCAATGTTTTCATTACATATATATATATATATATATATATATATATATATATATATATATATATATATATATATATATAAATATATATATATATATATATATATATATATATATATATATATATATATATATATATATATATATATGTGTGTGTGTGTGTGTGTGTGTGTGTGTGTGTGTGTGTGTGTGTGTGTGTGTGTGTGTGTGTGTGTGTGTGTGTGTGTGTGTGTGTGTGTGTGTGTGTGTGTGTGTGAACTATAATAAATATTTAACTAAATACCAGCATAAAATGTGGATATTATCTCTATATAATTAATTATTGGTTAAATTAATTATAGTTATAATTAAGTGTTTCTAAAAAATTAATTTTTAATTTTTAAGAGAACTCAAATTGTGGTTATAAAATTATTCTGATTAACAAATTTTTGATTTTCTATAAAAAGTACCGCTTATTTACTTGCAAGAAAAAAATGTAATACTAATAAGATATATATAGGGTTATATCCAGACATTTTATACAGTTTTAATTTTAATCATTAAAAATTGGCTGAATCTTAAAAAGTGAAAAAAAATAAAAATTCCCTCTATTTGAGTGAAATTGCACATGACAGATTTAAAGTGCATTTTGTTGAATTATGGATGAAAATATTGCAACCAACCAAACGAAACATATATCTAAGATTTAAAAAAATCACGTTGTTTTTTGTTGGTGCACTTATAATTACTTTTAAAAATGTATTCATAGTGTTTTACTTTTAGAAGGTTTATTTTCTAAATATTTAAAAATTTTCCAGTTATCAAATAAAAATAAAATTATTTATAAAAACTGAGCTTTTTAAGAAAACATGTGATGCAAAAGTAATGCAATGAGAAAAGTAAAAAGCACAATGCTTGTAATAAATGTCCTTTTAAATGCATATAAAAACAGAATTTGCAGTAAAAGTAAAGTATTTAAAAAATATTGTCTTCGTACTTTTGAATAAAAATGTAAGGCCTACATATCTTTCAAATGGTACACTTTATTTGTGATTTTCATTAAATATTAACAAGGACATGAATATTATGTGAAGCTAATGTTCCCTATATTATTTAAAAAGTATTGACAAGTAATTCGATGTTATCGATATTTTTCCATGAATTTTCCATGTAGTTATGTCACACAAGATTAAAGAATACAATAATGCAATTAACAGTGATATAACATGAATATTTTTATTAATACTGACATATATATATATATATATATATATATATATATATATATATATATATATATATATATATATATATATATATATATATATATATATATATATATATATATATATATATATATATATATATATATATTTAAATTAGACTTATTCTTATTTTAATTTAAGTTATTAGAAATTAGAACATGCACACTTTTGCACAAATTAGAACCAAGTATGTAAGCTTAAATTCAATTAATTTATGATGTGCCAAATAATCCTTGAAAAATTTGTTACGAATAGAATTCATTTCTGATTGCTGAATATAGAAATTTGCAAATAAAAAAGAATAATTTGCAATTAAATAAAGAACTAATAGTTATTATTGAGAAATAATTTATTAGTTTCGAATAATTTGTTAACAATGACAAATAATTTTTCTAAGCCTTCCGATTCCGAAAAAACTTGAAACTAAATTAGTTTATGTAATTCACTACTAAAGTGTATTTTTTGAATGTAAAATACAAAAAGTATCATAAAAGGCATGGATCTTTGAAAACTAGTAAAATGAGAAAAACTGGAATTAATAAACATATATCTATATCCCGAAATTTTATTCAGCTTATTTAACTTATGCTTGCTTATGTATTTAAGTTTCTTCAAAGCATTTACAATTGAATATGTTAAAGCATTTAGAATATATAATTATTTAGAACCATATTTTAAATTTAAAAATACCTTAATGAGTTTCAGGAATTTCAAAAACGATGTTATATATATATATATATATATATATATATATATATATATATATATATATATATATATATATATATATATATATATATATATATATATATATATATATATATAATATATATATATATATATATATATATATATATATATATATATATATATATATATATATATATATATATATATATATATATAATTATATATATAATTATATATATATTGTTACAAATTTGTAAATAATGATTATATTTGTCTTAAAATATCTCAGACAAATCAGAAATTCTCACATTTTGGGCAAAAATTGCGGTATTTAGACGTGTTGTAGTTTAAAAGCGGATTTCCTAATGATTTGGCGACTTGGCGACAGTTGGCGATATTCTTGGCGACTTGGCGACGGTTGGCGAGATTCTTGGCGACTTGGCGAGAAATCGATACTTCTGGAAACATCCATCACCTAAGCTCTAGGACCAATATTTTCCGAGATAGCCTAGAAGCTTCCAGAGCCTTGGCGAAATTGGTAGATTTCTCCGCCAAGTCAGGTATAAATACCGCAGCCCGACATGGAATAGTAGTAGAGTTTTGGTGAAGACAGTCATTGAGTGAAGACGATTAGTTGTGTCTGCTAGTTGTTCTCTGTCTGAGGTATTTGAGACCTGTGACTAGAAGCTGTTTCTTATTATATCTGACGAATTGTAGCTGTATAATTGTAATTGTTACAGCGGGAATTTCGTTTATCTAGTGAAGTTTTTACGAATAAAAGTCTTGTGTTCATTAAGTGGTCGCTTTATTCAACTCTCAATCAACACGAACCCGTGGAGCTCGGTACAACTGGTGTCAGAAGTGGGATTGAAGAGTTGATGCAGCGTGTCACAAGAAAAATGGATATGGATTTAATGAAAAGTCTTCTCGAAAAATTAGCGGAGCAGATGGCTGAGATGAAAGCTGGACAAGAAGATATGAAAACTGAGATGAAAGCTGGACAAGAAGAGATGAAAGCTAGACAAGAAGAGATGAAAGCTGGACAAGAAGAGATTAAAACCGAGATGATGAAAGAGATAAAATCTGGACAGGAGGAGATGAAAGCTGGACAGGAGGAGCTTAAAAAGGAACTTAAGAAGGACATTGTAAGTGTTAAAGAAGAATTCTCCAACATCATTCAGGAGAAGATGAATGCAATGGAAGATAAGGTAACTTCAGTTGAAACTAAAGTTCTGGAGATAGAAGAAAACGTTGAAGAAGCATTAGACAATATGAATAAGAAGATTGAAAGCTTGGAGAAGCAAATATCAAACAAACATGAGGAACCCAACGTGACATTTGTGCCTTCCCTAGCCAATATTAAACTCTCAACATTTGATGGGAAATCATCCTGGCAAGTATACAAGACTCAGTTTATGATGGTAGCGGAAGCTAATGGATGGAATCCCCGAGCCCAAGCTTTTCACCTGGCGGCTTCTTTAAGAGGAGACGCGGCTGAAATCCTCGAGACGCTTCCGGAGGAGCAGAGGCACGATTTCCAAGCCCTATCGAGTGCGCTTGAGCTGCGGTTTGGAGATAAGTGCACTAAGGAATATAGCAGACTACAGTTAAAGTCCCGCTATCAAAAAGCGGGTGAAAGTCTGCAAGAATTGGCTGCCGATATTCAGCGACTTTCCCATCTAGCATTTTCGGACTGCCCAGCTGAGACACGTCAAGATCTGGCTCTCCATCACTTCATTGATAGTGTGAGGGATCCGGAGATACAGAAAACACTTAGACTCGCCGATGTCAAAGATATTGGATCTGCCCTAGTCTACGCACATAAGATAGAGGCTGCCCAGCAGGCCGCGCGTAAAGACCGGCACTCAATCAGAGCCGTCTCTGCTACTGATACGGACTGTGATCTCAGAAAGCAAATCGAAGATCTGCGGAGAAAATTCCGTAACTTAGAATTGAGTAAAGGTGGCAGAAACACGAAAATTCAGTGTTGGACTTGCGGTGCAGTCGGACACGTTCAGAGAGACTGCCCGAAACGAAAAAATGGTGGAAATGATCTTCCACCACAGCAGGGAAACTAATATGTGGCCATCTCGCGGGGCGGAGATGTCCAGAGAGTCAGAAGCCCCATTTCAAATCGTTTCACATTTCTTCCGTAAGTAGCGGCGACAACGGACTTTTCGTTATGGGACATGTCAACGAAGTTCCCTGCAGAATGATAATCGATACTGGAGCCAACGTAACTATCATTAGGACAGATTTGGCTCGCAAACTTGGTGACAAACTCATCTGGACGCCGCCCTGCATTACCCTCCAAACTGTGACAGGTGATAAGATTAAAGTGCATGGAAAAGTCAAGCTAAACATTGCATTTGGTAATGCCGTTTACCATCATATGGCATATGTCGCTGATATAAATGACGAATTTATTCTTGGATTGGATTTCCTCAAAGAAAACAATTTCAAGTTAGATTTTAAAAATAATGAACTACACTCATGTTCTGAAGACATAACGATTTTTAAGACGAAATATTCAGATATTAAATCAGTCCATCATATAACTGCAAAGAGTGAAACAACATTACCACCTAGAACTGAGACAATAGTTTCCGGAGCTCTTTCAGAAGATAATAATTTTCATTATGGATTGACTGAATATCCAGATTCCGACAATAGCGTTAAAGGAGTACTAGTGGCTTCTTCCCTCGTCGACCTTTCACGAAATGTAATCCCGGTAAGAGTTGCTAATCTAAGCAATAAGGTAAAACTAATAAAAGAAGGAGAAGTGCTGGCGACTTGCACTCCAGTGACCTGTATTAACCGAAATTGTCAAACCACACTATCTGAGCCTCCTGACACTCTAATTAATGAAATCCTTCAGAGTGCAGAGTTAGATGATAAACAGAGGAATGCTGCAAGAAATCTATTATTAGAATTCGGAGATCTCTTTTCCAAGAAATCAGATGATGTTGGGCGAACCAAATTGACGCAGCACCGAATCAATACAGGAAATCATCCACCCATTAAACAACATCCGAGAAGATTGCCATTCGCTAAGCAGGAAGAGGTGGATAATCTTCTGATGGAAATGCAGCAGAATGACATTATTGAGCCATCAGAGAGTCCTTGGGCTTCGCCTATTGTTTTAGTTCGGAAGAAAGATGGCTCTACCCGATTCTGCGTTGACTATCGTCGGTTAAACAACATCACTAAAAAAGATAGTTACCCTCTTCCTAGGATTGACGATACACTTGATGCTTTATCCGGAAAACAATGGTTTTCGACTTTGGATCTCAAGAGTGGTTATTGGCAAGTAGAGATACATCCTGAGGATCGAGAAAAGACTGCGTTCACCACAGGACAAGGACTTTGGCAGTTCAAGGTCATGCCATTTGGGCTTTGCAATGCACCTGCAACGTTTGAGCGCCTGATGGAGACAGTATTACGAGGACTTTCCTACGAAGCCTGTTTGGTATATTTGGACGATATTATTATTGTAGGGCGCACATTCGAAGACCATTTAAGAAACATCCGAAAGGTGCTGGAAAAATTAAAAATGGCCAACCTGAAGCTGAATCCTTGCAAATGTAATTTATTCCGACGTGAAGTAAGCTATCTGGGACACATTATCTCTGCTGAAGGTGTAAGAACAGATCCTGAAAAGATCTCCGCAGTTAAGGACTGGAGTCGTCCAAAAGATGTCCACCAATTAAGAAGTTTTCTTGGACTATGCACATATTACAGGAAATTTGTTAAGGGTTTTTCAAGTATTGCCAGACCTCTTCACAAGTTGACAGAAGTTAAACAGAGATTTCTATGGACAGATGAATGTGAGAAAGCTTTTAAACAACTGAAGGAGGCGTTGACATCTTCGCCCGTTCTTGCATATCCCCAGCCCGAAAAATTATTCATTTTAGATACGGATGCCAGCAACGAAAATATCGGAGCTGTTTTGTCGCAAGAAATTGATGATAAAGAATATGTCATTGCTTATTGGAGTAAATGTCTATCGAAACCAGAGCGGAATTACTGTACAACCAGGAAGGAATTGCTGGCAATCGTTAAAGCCATAGAACATTTCCACCATTATCTCTATGGAAGAAAGTTCTTGCTCCGGACAGATCACGCATCCTTAACCTGGCTTTTAAATTTTAAAAATCCGGAAGGACAGGTAGCCAGATGGATTCAACGACTCCAGGAGTTTGACTTTGAAATACGTCATCGCAAAGGAACTCTTCATGGAAATGCTGATGCACTATCAAGGAAGCCGTGTAATGAAAGCTGCCGATACTGTTCTAGAGTAGAGAAGAACTATCAGCTGATAAATACTTCGGTACGCCAAGTTACTGTTTCACCTCCATCAAAACCAGACCCATGGAGTGATGAAGGACTTAGGGAAGCCCAAAAAGAAGACCCAGATATAAATCCAATTCTTGAATTGAAAGAATCTTCTAGTATGAGACCAAGTTGGCAGGATATCTCCACCTACAGTCCTGCTACTAAGCAATATTGGGCTCTTTGGGACTCACTCCATATAAGAAATGGTGTCTTATACAGGAAATGGGAGTCCGATGATGGACGTAATTTCAAATGGCAGCTTGTTCTTCCAAAATCAAGAATTTCAGATGTTTTGAAAGAATTGCACAGTAGCTCAACTGGAGGCCACTTCGGAGTAATGAAAACTCTACAGAAAGTTCGAGAACGCTTCTATTGGAGCAAAACGAGACAAGATGTAGAGAAATGGTGCCAATCTTGTGATGACTGTGCGGCACGTAAAGGACCGAAGAAACGTAGCCGAGGAAGGTTGCAGCGGTACAACGTAGGAGCACCTTTTGAGAGGATAGCATTGGACATTTTGGGTCCTTTACCACGATCCTCAAATGGCAACAAATACATACTAGTTGTCATGGACTACTTTACTAAGTGGCCTGAAGCGTTTGCAATCCCCGATCAAGAGGCGACTACAGTAGCCGAGGTTCTAGTGCAACAATGGGTTTCCAGATTCGGCACACCCTTACAAATTCATTCTGATCAAGGGACAAATTTCACCTCTGTTGTGTTTAAAGGAATGTGTCAAATTCTCGGAATAGACAAGACGCAGACCACGCCACTACACCCACAATCGGATGGCATGGTAGAGAGGTTTAACAGAACCATCTTGAATAACCTCTCCCTTATGGTTTCCAGAAATCAGCAAGATTGGGATTTGAAGCTACCGCTGTTTCTTCTTGCATATCGCAGTGCTGTCCATGAGACTACCGGATATACTCCTTCACAGATGCTCTTTGGTCGCGAACTTCGTCTCCCTTGTGATCTTCAGTTTGGTCGTCCACCGGATACATCTTCGTCGCCAGAAGAATACCTTCGAGACCTTCAGGCACGTCTTGAATATGTCCATAACTTCGCTCGAGACCGAATCAACCTGACGACCGAAAGAATGAAGACAAGGTATGACACAAGAGCGACGGGACATGAATTCCAAGAAGGTGACAAAGTTTGGTTGTGGAACCCGATTCGACGTAAAGGACTTTCTCCAAAGTTGCAAGCCAACTGGGAAGGTCCCTACACAGTCCTAAAAAGACTGAACGACGTCGTGGTTCGTATAAGAAAATCATCTGCTTCAAAACCAAAGGTAGTACATTATGATAGATTAGCTCCTTATCGTAATGTAGAGTAAAAATCAGTAGACCATGGTCTGTTTGTAAATAGTATAGATAATTTTAATCTTTTCTATTTTCTTGTATTTTTATTTGCTTGTGTATGTAATGTGCTCTGTATCCTCTTGAAATGTAAATTCTTTTATATTAAATTTGGCCTCCTATCAGGGGATTGTACTGCCCGGGACGTGCAGTCCTTGAGAGGGGGCAATGTTACAAATTTGTAAATAATGATTATATTTGTCTTAAAATATCTCAGACAAATCAGAAATTCTCACATTTTGGGCAAAAATTGCGGTATTTAGACGTGTTGTAGTTTAAAAGCGGATTTCCTAATGATTTGGCGACTTGGCGACAGTTGGCGATATTCTTGGCGACTTGGCGACGGTTGGCGAGATTCTTGGCGACTTGGCGAGAAATCGATACTTCTGGAAACATCCATCACCTAAGCTCTAGGACCAATATTTTCCGAGATAGCCTAGAAGCTTCCAGAGCCTTGGCGAAATTGGTAGATTTCTCCGCCAAGTCAGGTATAAATACCGCAGCCCGACATGGAATAGTAGTAGAGTTTTGGTGAAGACAGTCATTGAGTGAAGACGATTAGTTGTGTCTGCTAGTTGTTCTCTGTCTGAGGTATTTGAGACCTGTGACTAGAAGCTGTTTCTTATTATATCTGACGAATTGTAGCTGTATAATTGTAATTGTTACAGCGGGAATTTCGTTTATCTAGTGAAGTTTTTACGAATAAAAGTCTTGTGTTCATTAAGTGGTCGCTTTATTCAACTCTCAATCAACACGAACCCGTGGAGCTCGGTACAATATATATATATATATATATATATATATATATATATATATATATATATATATATATATATATATATATATATATATAATGAATGTAATCAAATAATCTTGTGATACTAATAAATATAATTATATAATTAACCAAAATATTTGTTTAATATAGTTTGTATTTTTTGAGTATTTAAAGCAAATTTAATTGACATAATTGAATGCATTCATAATGCTGATAAAAATATAATTTTAATAATAAAACTACACAAAAATAAATATTGTAAAAATCAAAAGTAATAGTAACATAATTTACATTTAAAAATTGTTAACTAAGTTTATTTTTCATCAACATTTTTAATTTAAATTATTTTATAAAACCAAAGATATAATTTCATTATTTAAATGTGCTAGAATTATGTAAATTTTACCAGAAAAACCAAAAATATATACTATAAATTTGAATACACCATATGTTAAAACTTAAAAAGTGAATTTATACTTCAGTATTATTTTATGCGATATCATATTATGTTACTAGTGTATCTAAAATATTATACTATCATGGAAATTTAATCTACTCGATAAAAATACAGCAGAAATCAAACTTTAATCTTCATTAAATGTACAAATTAATGTTTCTGATTTTTGAATTCAATAACTAATCATTTCTAAATGTAATATAATTATCATATTTAATATATTATAAAATAATAAATAATATTTCAATAAATCGAATTAATGTAAAGTTTAAATATATTTCTGCTTTGCATTGCATTGCTTTCTAGGAAATAAATGTTAAAAATTATAACCTGTTATTTTTATGTTGAATTTATTGATCTATCGGATAAACCAAATTGCTATTTTTATACTATTTTAAATTCGATTTATGTTCAGCCAGATAAAATATAGCGCATTTTATTTTTTACAGTTATTCTCAAAATTTCTTTCGTGTTATTTGTTTTTTTCAAATATTTATTGTATATTTAGTATGATATTTTGACAGCACAGAAATATTTTGAAATAGATCTAGATATAGAAATTATTTTTGTATTGCTAAAGAATGAGTTCAGTTTTATCTTTTACGTAAAATGAATAAATGTTGCTATATGAGAAATCAAGATGTATAAAAACATCAATGAATTTTATTTTAAAAATAGTTATTAAAATACTTTTTTAACGAAATTTCTTTTCTCAAGTAAAAAATTGGATTTCGATAAAAATGCAATTTTTATTAAATATTTTTAAACAGCTGGTTCAGAAAAAGGTAATTTTAAGTACAAATATGAATATGATTAATAATTTTTAAATAATTTTGAACATAATGATAAACATTTACATCTTGTAATTAACATTAAGACAAATGGTAGTTTTTGCTGAAATGTAATATCACACATACACACATTTTATAGTTATTTACTATCATAGCTAATAATAAAATGTATTAGAAGAATTTTAAATAAATTAAATTGAAAAAACTAGAAAATTATTTAGCAAAAGCAAATATTTCTACAGTTTTATTTGCCAGTAAATTATCCTTTCATATGCATAGTAAACATTGAGTACATTGAGAGAAGACCAAAGGACCAAAAGTTTCGTAAGGAAAATAGTAAACATTGAGAGAAGACCAAAAAATGGCTATGGGTATATTATATCAATCCAATATGTTAAGAGCAGGACATATATTTTGGCAAAATAATAACATAAACATTGAAACGAGCAGTTTATTGGGAAAACATTTTGCTGCAGCTGGGTTAAGAATGAAACATTCAATTATGAATAAATTTTGAGCCAATAGTTAACCAATTTTTGAACGATAAAAAAAAACAATTATCATAGCGGAAACAAAAAATCAGTTGAAAATGCTCCTTTGTTAACAAAGGTGTGTCCTTAATATCATAAATATTTAAGAACATGCAACAAATGGTTGTGCAATTTTAGAACATTCTTATCATTCCGAGTTTTAGAATATTCGTTTCAGTTGATGCTCAGTATAACTCGTTTATTATATGCTCCCATATTGCTGACGAAGAAGATAATTTATTAAATTTGATGCCAGAAGTAGAATTTTTTACACTGTAGGCAAAAACTATTAGAATATAATGTAGATTTTTTTAAATGAAATCCTTTATTGCAATTATTAATATCCTATTTACTTCTATAGGATATGTACTAAAGCTTATCACCAAACCAGTGAATTATATATTATCAAATTACTCTTTAAAACTAAATTTTTCGATAAAGGATATGGAATATTTTTTTAAATTTAATTAGGTCCATTTAAATTTATATCATCCAATAAATAAATTTTATAAGTTTCAGAATAAAAATATATTGTACATTAAGAAAATAATCATTTACAATTATTGAATACTGCCAATTCCCTGTTATCAAAGTAAAAAAAAAATATTCGAATTTTTGTAAACAGCCTATACCGGAAATATTTTTTTCAATTGATATTTATTTTTGGAGACATAAATTCCAAATACATTTCAGCAAGCACTTACAGATTTTTATTCTTTATATATTTAATTCAGAGATTTTTTTGAAAAGTATCATCTTCTGTTGATATGCATGTATATTAAGCAAAATTAAGAGCTTTTATGAGATTTAATTTAGTAGTACATAATGATGCTAATGAGTCTATTTTTTTTACATTAAAGCCTGAAATTTTTCTGACAAAAAGAATGATTTTAAAGCTTTAATATAAAATAAAATAAAGAAAAAGGAAAAAATGTATATGGAAAAAAGGCTCAATTCTTGAATTCTGAGAAACCTATTCTACTTAGAGGTGCGTGTAGTAAATATTAGACAACTAATGTAACTATTGGATTTAAATTCGGATTTTTTGTTCTAGAATTTTATTATCCAAGTAATTTTGCCCAGTAGAAGTTTTAAGAGCAAATTGAAACTGAAGTGTACGATGACATATTTGATTTTGCTGTGATTTTATATAATGAGATTAAATTGAGAAGAATACCCTCGAAATCCTCTATTAGATTTTAGAAATAAATATTAACGTTAAATATAGATGACTTTGAAAGTTTCGCAAAGTGACGTGTATTATTAGACTGAAAAATATAATATTTAAGCTCTATTATCAGCTGTAAATTCATCTAATGTCTTTTGACAACGAAAAATGTAAATTGATGATAACTACTATAGATATTAAATGATATTATATGAATTTGACATTTTACTAGTCATAAAATTTACTGAGGGAATACGTTTGACATTGATTTGTGCTAACTTTAAATAAACCCAAAATTGTTAGGAATATTGTAATTACAGAATTTATACTTATACTGAATCTAAATTTTGGAATTAATTAAATGCATTTAAATTCAACAGCATTATTTGCAAAATAACAATGTAAATGAGAATAAAAAATAGATTATTTGACGTTCCTGTACACCAAGACCCCAAGGCAATATAATATGACCTTTTAAGATAACCACATCACTAAAATTACGAAAGATAATGTGCAGTGTAAAAATAATATTTGCCATTTTTCTCAGAAATACTGACCAAAGCCGTCCAACTAAAAGAACAGAAGGTGACAGTATCTAAGTTGCACGCAACTGAAAATTTTTATTCAAGATATGAATGTGATGTCTTTTCAATATATGATATAAAAAACGGAATGTCAGATATAGAAATGCCTCTATTTATTTAACAGGATAGCAGTTGAATTTCTTGAACAAAATCATACAAATTGATAAAATAACACATTTTATTTTTAAAATTTAATTAAGCTATTTTTCATCGGAAAAATTAATTTCTTTTATCGCCTTGAATGAACCCAATGAAGAAGCTGATGAATCTTTTCGTCCATATCCATGAAGAATGAAGCATTTAGAAAATTCCTCCACAAGTGTTTGTGCATTGATATTGTTGGAAACTACATTGATCACTCCTAGAAATCTTTTAGGCATAGCTTTAATAACGTATATGTATTTCAAGAATTTCAGTATAAACTATTACATCAATAACAATAAATATGAATCCTTATATAATTCACTTATAACGGTAATAATTAGAGTGAACAAATACGTGATATATCTGGCTACTTATTTGACAATAATTGAGGCAGTATTAAACTTCAGATCAAGCCACTTAAATATTAAATAAAATCAGGCTGGTTAAGTCACAAGTTCTGAAGTCAAATCATACTTATACGTTGTACGGCATGTCTCACTTGTTAAATATAATTATTAGAATATTTTACAAGTCAAAATTCAATTGCACCAATAATTGGTATTTGTTTATGTGAAAATTTAGAATTTTCGAGTAAATATTTTTGGACAAAACAGAGTTTCTTCATGATACCCAAAACAAACTTCTGCTATATTTGCTTATATTACTGTTTGATAACTAATCGTATTAAATCAATAAATGTTTTAAAATTGTTTGAAAGTGATTTAAACTTATTTAGTTGATTTGTAATGATAAAGGTAAAGTAATTACACTGATGGAAATACAATTAAAGACACTCAAAAATTCACTTATTTTACATATAAATGCCTGTGATATTTTTGTTCTAACTTTATTTGAATTAAATATTTTGTCTTCAACCATTTTGTGCAAAAAACTTGCAAAAAAAATTTAGTGAGTATTTACATCATTTAGTTTAAAAAATCCAATATTTCGAGTGGAAATGCAATTAAAGACACTTACTTTAAAACTAAAATTTAGCTATCTACCATCTATTCTAAAGTGCTTTTAAGCACTTTAGAATATATGGTAGATAGCTAAAATAAGGAGCATTGTGTTGTTTCTAGTGTGTCTGATACTAAATATGTCAAAACATCTTGACTCAAACACTTATTATTCAAAGGTAGTAATAGAATGGGACGTAACATCAAGCTTTCGATAGAAAAGCGATCAAAATTTTGAACTTTAAAGGAAGAAGGCTTCTCAAATAGGTCAATTGCAAAGAAACTTAATAGCTCTCTAACTGTTGTGTGCAATTTTTCAAATCTATGAAGTTAAGATGCGTCAAGGTATTTGTAGTGACCGTCAATAGCATCAGATAATTTGTGAAGCAATAAGACCTAACGTAAATTCCACTAAAATTATAAGAGATTTATACCTATCTGTTGCAACTCGAAGGATTAGAAAAATAATCAGTCAATCTGGAGTTGTTAAATGGGTGAAAAAACATCGCAAACCTATCTTAAGTATTCAGCATAAGAAGGCTCATTTGAAATTTGCAAAAAAACATGCAAATTGGGACTCCGAATAGAACATTGTGGTGTTCAGGTATTAAAAAATGTTAATTTAAATGGACAGATCGAAACAAGTATTACTAGCATCGCATTTGAATCAAAAAGGAGATTGCAGTTAGTCGCAATTTTGGTGGAGGCACATTGATGGTGTGAGGAGCTTTCTCGAGTTATGGAACAACCCCATCTATTGGATCACATCTAAAATGAATTCCTCCGATTATACTGGACTCCTAAATAACGTTCTGTTGAAATATGCCGAAGATATGGATGAAGATTTCAGGTAATTTCAACCAAACAATGCAAGCATTCACTACTCTACAACAACAAAAGCCTTTTTCATGGAGCGAAACATCAAGGTTATGGACTGGCCAGCTAGAAGTTCCGATATGAAGTCTATTGAAAACACCTGGGGATTGATAACACAAAAAGTTTACGAAAACGTCCACTTTGAGTCAGTAATGGACTTAAAAAACAAAATTCGTGATGTATGGTCAAATTTGCCATTAAATTACCTTCAAAATCTTGTGAAATCGATGCCAAATAGAATGCATGAAATAATTGTAAGCAATGGAGGTGTCACTCATTATTAATTAATTAATTTGTTTGAAAAAAAACAAGTGTCTTTAATTGCATTTCCACTTGAAATTTCTGATTTTTTGATTAAATGATCTAAATTCTCACTAAATTAAGTTTTTTTGCAAATTTTTTTTACACTGAAGAATTAAAAACTAAAAATGTGCTTCAAATAAAGATAATTAAAAAAAAAACACCATGCACTTTTTTATGAAAAATTAATGAATTTTTTCGTTCTTTAATTGCATTTCCACCAGTGTATTAAGTAAGATCAAAATATCAAGATTTATGTAATTTTTTGCATTTTTAAAGGAAAAGAAATTTGTATCATAATGTTCTCTAATCCTGTATTCTATATTACATACTTCAAATAAAAATGTATCAACAAATTTCAAATCAGTAGCTTAAAATATATGAATATTATATTATTTTATTCAATTGTATTGTACGATTTTTGATAAAAAAAATTTTAACTTTTCTTTTTACTTTTTTCATTATTTATTTATATACATAGACATATTTATGTATCTTAACTGAGAATATATTTCATAAATATAAAATTACTAACATACTAAATTCTTTTCTATCAACTGTATTTCATAAAGGCTATGTTCTCATTGATAAACTATTGTTAAATATCAATAAAGCAATGTATTCATTTCGTTAAATATTTTAACCAAAGTATTAAATTTTGATATATTTAATAAAATAAATTCATTATTTTATTGGATATATTATTTAACTCAGTATGTATCTCAGGAAGGGCATTAATTAAAAGTAAACACCCATTAACGAAATATATATTTTTCATTTCTTTATAAGTATTTTGTTTCTGTATGCTAGCTAATAAATTCTTTTCATTGAATATCATACTGACATAGAACTGTTAATAACAACTCTGATGCACACGAGAATTTGTAGTAATTAACTATATTCAACTATATTCATTCATTTAAATTTTTAATAAATAAAATATGAAGTCAAATAAGAATTTATAAATTTTCATCAAAGGCTTAGTTCTTTACTGTCTTTACTCACCTGTGTATATCACATATTCAAAATTGAAGAGTTAGAAGAAATAAAAATAGTAGTTAATATATATATATATATATATATATATATATATATATATATATATATATATATATATATATATATATATATATATATATATATATATATATATATATATATATATATATATATAAATATATATATATATATATGAAAACTAAGTTTACATCTATTTTAAAAATCCCTGCGTTCTTAAAATACTTTTTGAATTACTCTTTAATGTCAAACACAGAAATTTAATTTTTCATACGTCTTATTTATTTATTAAATATTTAATATATTTTTCATTTCTGAATCAAATTACATAGTAATGATCTTAAGAATTTTGTGTATTCTACACCTAAAATATTCTAAAAATATTTTTCTTTCTGAAGCCATTGAAATTACTCTGGATTCATTTTCACCGCAAGCTATAACAAGCTTCATATATTTTTTGTAAATATTATTATTTTCTTTTTTTGAATTTATTTTTGTGATGCTCGCATTGATATTTTTTTAAACTGTAGCATTGTTTGTAAAGAAAAATTGCTTAATGAAACACGTTATAACTAAATTCTTATTTGGCATTTTATAGTATAAAAGGAAAATTCCTGTTGATGTCACCACGTAATAAAAGAAAAATATGAAAGTCATTTAACAAATTACTTTTTAAACAGGATTGATGTACTTATTTTGAGACATAATATTTTAATATCATGACTGTTTTTATTTTCTAAGCACACAAGCATAACTCCCACAGTTATTTGACAACATAAAATTTATTTCCTACGAATTATTTTTTATTTGGTTTATTCCTACGAATAAACCACTTTGTTAAGTAAAAAAGAACTTACTGCCCTGTTGTATAAAATCATATTTTTATCTCGAGTATAAATTTTCAAATACAATATTAGTTACTATTTTCAGTGAGTTAGATTTTTCTAATCTAACTCACTGAAATAGTAACTAGGCCAAATTTCATTTATCACTTTTTCATGGCTTAAGCTCAGGGGAGTTAACTTAATTGTAACTTTCTATTGAAGTCAAATTTTATTTATATCTAAAGTGAAATTGATTATAGGATTGAGAATAGCTAAGAAATATTCTAGACTTCTGTCGTGAATTTACTCACAGCTTAATAATAGAGTAATTAAAAATTTTATTGCATCACTTTAACAATAACAGCAAACAAATATAAAATGATATAAGACTTACATTATTTTTAACGCAAAAGAATTATGTATTATAAAATACTAAACTTGAAGAACTTACCATACCATTATGCATTTCAGACATTGCTTAATTTAATGCAAAAATCAGAGAAACTATCTTTTATTTTGAAACAACCTATGTGTGCATAACAGAATACAATGATGCAATTTTCCTAATTTTAGTTTTAAACATGAAGTTATAAGTTCCAAATTTAATGTGAAGTATTATCTTTTTTGTTGTTGCAGAATGACTTGATAAGTTATTTATTGTGACGTCCAAATATTAATTTTAAAATTTTTTCCATCCCGTTTTTTCAGCTTAGTCATTATAAAATGGTTTAAAAATTCATTTTTAAAGAAAATTCATTAAATTTCTTAAATATATTAATTAGTCGAAGTATAGAATCTTTACTATAATGTATAAATTTGAAAGGCTAAAAAATAAATAATTACCATACTAATACATAAATCATTGTGTGCGCAGAGTTAGATAATAATATACACTTAAACATTATTAAATTAAAAAAACTACGAAAATAATTAAAATAAATTCTTTCTACAGAATTTTAGTTTCAAATAACTTGAAATTTTATTATAATTTGAAATATCATTTGATTTTTCTCCTTTGTTAAAAAAATGGAAACTATAAAGTTGGTTTACAGGATGACACTTTTAACAGACACAAAGTTCAAATCAATTAATGAGTAAAAAGTATCGTAATTTTAATAAGGAGAATCTTTTAAATCATATATAGTATTAAAAGGAAATCCTAAAATGATTAGTGTTTTGCAGTTTTTAAATTCAAATATAATTAATGACTAATCATTTACTCTCAAAGTAAAACATAATAACAAGATAAATTATAATCAATATATAGAAATACATACATTGAAAACGTAAATAATAAATTAAAATGATTGATCAATAAAAACATTTACATAATATTTAAAAAATTTATAAAATGTTTGAATAACATATTTTAACAGTTAGAAATTAAAACATTCAATAAAATATGGAATAAAACATTTATTGGGTGTCTGACTTATTAAATGTTTTTATTTGAGCCATTCAGCTTTTTTTAAATAATACGTATCACCTCTATCCTATGATTGGAGAATTGTTCAAAACATTTCTGAAGCAAATAATGAAGACTAGACTGTAAAAAATTTGAAGAAAATTAAAATTCATTCTTGACTGAAACAGTGAAAATACAAATGGAAATTACAAAAGAAATGCAAGTTATAAGCTGGAGAATTATAAACCAGTTACAAATGACAGACACCTGTTGCTAAAGAAATACTTATTTGCAATAAATGTCTCTCCGTTACACTCGTGAAGTGCTTAGAAAGACATTATTTTTTCATCGTATCTATCATTATTGTATCATCTCTATTATCATATCAGTTTTCAGCTTTCTTTATCATTGATTGTTATATTAAAGCAATAGGAATGGCTCGTCTGTTTGTTCAAAGAAGCCAATACATTTGACTCATGACTAATAAAGAATGCCTTAAAGTCCAGATAAGTGTTAAAATTTGTCAAAAATATAATTTTTTTAATAAATATTTTCAACATCAGAATATTATTTGACAGAACAATGTTCATTGTAATAAAATAGTTTTTGTTAAATATCTTATCTGTGTATTATCTATAAGCAAAAAATAAATATTCTGCAATATATGCATAACAATTTGTACAAAACTATTATTTTCTATAATCATTTTTATTGTAAAATATTTATAACGTTAAATTCAAAAATCTTAGATACAAAAAGCTTTAGATACAAATTGAAGGCAAACGCTTCGCATGTATGTTATGTAAATTTAAAATGCTGTGTGAAAGGGATACCATTATTTTTACTCAACCTTCATAATTAAAAAGTAAATTATAATTGAAATGTTGAAAATAAAATAACAATTCTGACATGAATAACTTAAAATCAAATTCAGCAAAAAAATGCCTAAAAATATTTAATTTAATCTTAAAAACAATTTTTATTTTAAAAAATCATGTAGTGTTAATTCAACTTAAATATCCTCTCTTAAAAGAAATTCACTTTTCTGGCATTATACGAATCACTAAGAAATGATTCCTTAAGTTCGTTAAATGTTTCTGACATCAATTGTAAAGAAAATTGAAATGTTGTATAAATAAATTAAAGGTGAGATTTTAAAGAAATTGGGATACATAATAAATTTTGAGCAATAATAAATTTCATAGAATATATACTTGTCAGTAATGTATTCATAAAATGAATTTAGGTAAATATCAATAAGCACATTTTTAATAGATGTTAAAGGCAGACAATTTTAATGAGATTTAAATTATTCTGCAATACAAATTGCACATGTTTTTACAAAAGTGCTCGCAGTTATTCATTGTTGCTTTGAAAGTAAAAATTTATTTGTTTTAAGACAGATATAAGACAAAAATTATTTTTCTGACATTTATAACTAATCATTATATATAGGAGGAATTTCTTGCAAGCTATTTAAATTTTATAAGAAATTCAAAAATAAAAAGTTATAATAGAAATTTATGTAAATACATCAAAAATTCATATTTAGATTAATTTAAAAAAGAACTGAAATTTACAAATGCTAACTTTTATTGTTTTGCTTACAGTTGTAAATTAGTTGATTTTTTTATTTATTATGGAAATAAAATCAAATTTCCTTTCAAGTTCAAATTTGCAAAAGCAAAACAAAATTTTTTTTATTATTTATTTCTTAAAAATATCTTTTCAGTTCATAAATTTAGAGATTTTGTAATTTATTTATTTCAAAATCGAAATCAATCTCATCTTTTAGCATTGGTTGATAGAAGAAATTAATTAAAAGTTAAACTGTGTCCGTGTAGATCTAATAAGGAATTGTTATATAAAGAATGAAATAATCTTTACTCAACCATATAAGGAAAAAGGAACATGTTGGACATTACAGAATACAGTAGAAATGTTTTGCAATACTTTCTTGACTGATGTGACTTCACTTCTTATTGATCCAACAATTTTCCATGAAGGAAGGCAAAAAATCCTTTGTTCTCCTTGGTTCCCAAATTGCGTCAAGTCATGTTAGTGTCCTTCATTTTTCATACAGTCTGATATAGAACACTTCTCCCTCAAAGCATGGCTTCCCTAATGTGACAACTTTTATTGATCATTGTTTGAATTGCTCGAATTTGTGTTTGTCCGCAAGAAATATGGGCATCGATTTGAGGAGTCTCTCGAATTGCAATGTGTTAAATCTTGTTCAAACATTCTTATTGATCTAACATAGTATTATGGACTGTAGTGCATTTTATTTATTGTTCTGCAGTACCTATGATATTTCAGATAATTTGTAACAGAAATATGAATAGTTTTTAAGTAATTCGTAGACATTTTCTTTATCTTTTAAAGTTAATAGCTAAGCTCAATTTTTGTTTCATTTGATTGTTATATGGATATTATAAAAATATAAAATGTTAATTTAAATAATGTGATGAATCATTAGTTAGATTTAAGAATTATTTTAACTGAAAACAGCTGCAATGTTAATGATTAAATTACAATAAACATTTAGCAATTTACTATGTAACATTTTATTAATCCAAAAAATTATGCATCTTATATATTATTGACTAACAAAATATTTTTAGTATAACTTCATAAAATAGAACAGCTAGTGCTATTTATGATACAGGTGGAAAGTTTATAAAAGTTAATCATTTATTTTTACTTTAATTTATCATAAATGCTTTATAATTTTATTAAATCCTAAGAGTAGAGGAATTAAGGCATTGAGAATTTTCCTTAAAGAAATCTTTCATTAACTGCTATTTTAGAGGTTTTTTTGTTTTGTATCTAACTACAATTCAATATAGTTTAAAATAGTTTTTATTCTTAACACATTTTCTTGATATTATATCGATTATAAAAGAAAAAATTCACGTTATAAAAATTACAAGGTTTTTTTTTTTTTACAATGATAAAGTTAATTCATTTGAATATCGTTTTGATTTGTTTCTTGGACCTTTGGTCTTCAGTGGAAGTATTTTTTCATAAAATTGCTTAATGAATGAAACAAGAAAAATGAATTGGTTAAGTGTAGAAGCAAACGAAAACAAATTTGAGTTGTGTTCTAAAGTGTTGAGTGAGAGAGTGATAGTGACAGAGTGAAATAAATATAACTCATGAGATTTTAAGAAAGATACTTCAGTATGAGCCTAGTAATTTCTTTGAGACTTATGCTTGGAAATACGTACATCAAATTTGATAAAGATTAAGCGATTTTAAATATTTTGTTTCGCGAAAGGAAAACTATAGCAAAAAATTTTTTGAGAAAATAGTGTAGTATTATAAATATTTTTTGAAATTATTAATGATTATAACATCCTTAAATACACCTAATTTATTTGAAACACATTTACTTTCATAAGAAGACTTTTTTCTAAGAAAAAAGAATAATATAAAACTATTTTACAGTCACAAGTGGCTTTTAATGCTTTCGGTGAACTTTGAATTTAGTGAACTTTTTGCCCTTTTTGTTGCAACCTTGACTTTCTATTGCATCAGAAATATTGAAGATACTAATGATATTCTACACAATTTTACTATGGCAACCCTACCATATATGCCATTGCTTGAAATGTTTAAAAAAAACCTTAGTTAACTTGTGAATTTGTATTTGAATTCTTGTGAGAGTAATCCAAGTATATTTACTAATTTTCTTTTTTAAAAAATATTTCTAATATGTCATGATTTTATTTACATTTTCTATTGCTAATCATATTTCATTTACTTATTTATAAAACATTATCTAATAACTATTGCGAATGATTGGCGACATTATTTAACTGCCAAAAATTTAAAGAATACACCAATAGGATTATAAAACATCCATTCCTTTCCATTTTTTCCTATAGATTTCTCTTTATTTTAAATAAAAAATATAATATAAGAAAACAAAAATATATAAATAAAAAGATGGCAAGAAAACAGAACTTGAAAATTGAGATAATATATCGCTATTTATAGTAAATAAACACTAATCAAGTATAGAACATTTGGTTTTTTGCCAGATATTCTTAACATAAAAAAGAAAAGAAAAACTTTTCAAGAGGTCTTTCAAAATTATAATAATTAACCTACCAGAATTAAAATCGAAATTAGGAACAGAAAGTCTTTGTGATTTCTTTAAATCAAAATATTTTTGGTGCTTGTTGAGATTTAGACAAATTCAGACAGCTATAAGTAGTAAAATGTTCCTTGTTATATAATGAGCTAAAAGTATTTTTGATATTTTGGTAAAATTCAACATAAAATATATATTCGGATAGCTAAATTTCACTAAATGATATATTTTCAGGAAAAATTATTATTTATCTTGCCATTTTGTATATAACTTGCATTTCAGTGAAAATGTCTACAGCTAAAAGAATTTCATTCCTTTTTTAATGAGCAAAAAATATTAAATTATACAGTAAACAAAGATATGATGATTGTTATAAAATCTAATATAAATTTTGCTGATATTTGTTCTGTCACTTAATGCTTATTATATAATTTTTAACTGTTTCATTACAAGTATCTTATATATCTACCTCATTTATTTTTTGCTAAAAACAACTACGTGCAAATTAATATAAGCAAAAATCTATGTTAATCAGATTTTATAATGTGAGAGTAGCAATTCGTATTATAAAAGGTAAGGTAAATTTAAACATAGTTGGAATTATTCTTCTTATACTTCAGAAATAAATGACATTCTACGTTACATCTATATAAATGGTTACTAGTAATTTAGCATGTTTCACTGATTATATTGTTATGCATACTTCGATGGTTGGCTAAGTTAGGGACATCTTATCCGAAGTCAATTCACGTCTAATGAAGCGCAACCTGAGGAATTGCTTCCTTAACAATGTTTGACAGAAACTTAGTTGAAGAGATTTCAATCTGTCCATTTTATCAACCACTAGCGCCTTCACTCGGAGCGAGACACGCTTGGGAACAAGATAGAATATAATATTTACGCACACGTAATTTCTGAAAAGTGCATTATTTAATTTATTGAAAATAATTTATATTCAATTTCGAGCAACACGTTAAAATGTTACAAGGGAATTTTACATAAATTTGAGAACATATTTATTAATGTAAATTAGGTTATACTTTCAAATAATGATGCTTATGAAATATTGTCCTTTTTTAAAAAGGAAATTAAATTTTAGGTCTATTGTATGATATTAGTTCAATAAAATGTGTGTAAATTTAAAATGAAATTAGGTTTAAAATCTGGTTTAAGTATTTACATATTTCTCTTAAATTTACAAATTTTTAAAAACATAATAAGCAATTAACTTAAAAACATTTTTTATTGAGCACTATTATTGAAATGAAGAAGGTAGAAACGTAAAATAAAAATGCAACAAATAAAAAATTATTTGGTAACAATTTTAAATAATATGTAATAAAAATATAGCATAAGGGGAAACAAACTCCATAATGTCATATTAAAATTTGTGAGTTTATTTAATGAAGCATATGCTTATATTTGTGGATAGAAAACACTTCACAGTTCAGTCTTGTAGAATTTTAGAGCGGTTGGAGGGATGAAAGTAAATCTTAGCAAATAAAATAATGTTAACAAAACATTTTCGTTAAAAAAGTTGTCAGTGCTTAGTTATGGTATTTTTAATTACATTTAATAAAAATTTCTTCCATTAAATTTTATATTAACTAAAGTATGTCCCCTAATAATTATTTTATTAATTTTATATAAATCAGAGGTGAACTTTACCACTCTTTGTATTTACTGTTTATATTAAAAATTATTGGCAGGATATAACTATCCTCAAAAACTAATTTTAAAGTATCAGATGTACTTTCATTAAACAACATCAAACAGGCAATTTATTTGTGATACATAATTTTATAACAAATATATAAACTTTTAATGGCGTACTAGTTAGTATGTTGATCTATACATATATTTTATTTTAAGACAACATAATATGTTAATATTTTTTCTTAGATGATCCTTTATGTTATTTGTTCTTTAACATACATTAAGCAACAGATTTGGAATCTTTACTTTTACGTCAAGTACATGACAGCAAATCATCATGAAAATTCCTCAAATATTTAATCTCTGTCTCCATCTACCATCACAGTCTTTAAATGAATAAACGAATTAAAATTTACTTTTAACTTTGGCTTACTATTTACTTGTCAGTTAAAAATCATACTTAAGACTTACCTAAAGAACATTTGTAAATTAGCCAATAATGTTGATTGCATGGGAAACATGCTTGTGTGATAATAATAATAAAGACAAACAATTAATTTGTTATATTAATTTTTTAATTGGATCAATATTTTGGAATGAAGATATCCGGTCGTATTATCAAAATAAGTTAGAGGAAAAATATTCTCAATCCTTTTTATGCCTTTTAAATTACTTTGAATAATTTTTGATTAATTTTAATTAAAAATATATAATTCTACATAATCATAAACCATTCCACTTAACTATTTGATTACATAAATTTGGTAATAAATAAAAAAGTTTCTATATTTTGTCTATATCATATTTTATTTACTCAGTTTTAAAGTCTCAGGCATTTATTTTTTATATACGACCCGCGGTTTAGATTCTACAAATTGTTTCCTACTAATGCTATATTTTTTCCTCTAATTATTGTAGTATGATTTACACAAAAAAACATGTTTACTTTAGATAAATTTAAATAATGAAAGTTTTTGATAAATGTTATCTACGGCTAAAGAAAATGTATTGAAGATGTTTGATGTATGATTCCATTTAGTTATTTTAAATATATTTATAAAATATGTTTCAATTTTGTTATTCTATAAGTTATTTAAAAATTAATCATAATACATTATAAGATTATAATAAAAGTTTATTATGCATTCATACGCCTTACATTTAACCAAACATAAAAAATGTTTTAAGAGAATAAAAAATAAATCTTAAAATCTTAAAATATTTAAAATTTTTAAAGCTTAATAATAAAGAAAAGAACAAACTCAAAACTACAATCAAATTAGTTTTTAAATGTGAAATTAGTTTGAAATATTCATATATATATATATATATATATATATATATATATATATATATATATATATATATATATATATATATATATATATATATATATATATATATATATATATATATATATATATATATATATATATATATATATATATATATATATATATATAAATTCATTTAAATCAATTAAGACATTTAATAGCAATGTATTTTAACTTACGCCTATTGTTAACTTTATTATTTTTGTAGCCATATATTCCTTTGCCGCAAATAATATGTAGTATTTAAAATTATCGTTCCAATTTCTGTAATTTCAATAAAATTTAATCTGTTCTACAAACAGACAGTATAAATTGTTCTGTAAGCAATAATTTATTTCATTTAATGCAGCTTCCCCAGCAATGCAGCCAATATTTAATCTTTCCCCAAACAACAGATGAGTTTTTAATGTTTATCTGATGTGATATTCATTATGCAAGCATCTGAATAATTAGCAACAAATGTATCTAACTGCAATCACTGCAATATTCTTAGCATAAAACACAACAGAACGGTTTCAATCTAAAAATGGCATTAACTCTGCCGTTAAAAAGAAAAATCGAGATTTAACAAAAAATGAAGTCGTTCAATTCTTCCCTGAAAGTGGGATTAAGCTTAATTAGGAGCGACTGACTTCATTGTTTTCCAGATAATGGAGTTGAAATCACTTTACTGGAGGCTTTTAATCAGATAATTGGTTTTTGGTGTGCTTTAGAAAGGTATTAACATAATATTGATACAAACGCTTCATTGCAGATTTAAGAAACGGATAATTTTTAATTAAAATGAATTCATCAATTTATAATTTTTGTTTAAAGCAATTGATTTAAATAAAATTTAGAATAATATTGAATGCATAACTTTTTCAGAATTTTCTTCCATTATTATTGTTGGTATGAGTATTACATATAAAAGGATGATTAAAATAATTTCGTTTCAAAGCACAAATACAGTTTAGTTCATATATGATAATTATGGCCATTGATTAAATGTATTTAAAGTATAAATGTTGCTTACAAAATTATATTTGTTAATTGTGCATTATGATTCTGAACATATTTTTATTATTTAAGACAGATTTTCTTTCTCTTTTAATGTATTTTAATAAAGGTAAATAATTATCTAATTCAGTTTTCGTATAGATACATTTTATCAATATAGCATTACAGAAAATCTCAACATAAAACATAAACATTTGAAAATTGCATTAATAAAAATATTTCTATTATGAGAAAAATCTTTTTAGTTTAAAGTATTTGTTAATTCTTAAAGTAATAATGTTTAAAATTATTTAAATCATCTGACTTCTTTTTCTTATCTTCGCTAAATTTTTAGATTATCAAATGTTGATATTTTTTGTCCAAACATTTATTTTTAAGGACGGTATTTTACTTAGTAGGACATATGAGAATGCTTAGAATGTATTATAATTACATATTATTGTTAATTTTAGTTCATGATTTCACAGACATTTATGTCTTCTTTATATTTCACATCTTTACAAAATAGTTTAAATAAGACTCCTTAATATATGATTGCTATAATTAAATTATTGATATCACAACAAACGTACAAAAATTTAGACTATATTAAAATAAGCATTTATATAGTTCATATTTTTGTAAATATTTTATACTTTACATTGCAGTTTTATGTAAAATATTAAACCATTTAAAAAACTTTTTTGTAGGAATTGAAATTTTTATCATATTAGTAAGGACAGATTATTATAAATTATATAATTTTTTTCAAGTTTATATAGGATGCTAGATATAAAAGTTTTAAAAAAAACTTTGTTATTATAAAAGTTACATTGTCTTGAAAATATATAGTTACACGTATCAATGTAAAAATGTATGGTTTCTTAACATGTTTTTTCTTATTTGGTCAAAGTTTAAAGTACAATTTTATCTTTTTTTATAATTGCACTGTTGTATTGCAAGTTAACAAACGTTTCTTGAACTACAAGCATTTTATATATACCATTACAATAATCAACGTTTAACTTAGTGTTGATTTCTATGAATGCGAAAAATATTAGATTATCATTCACAAGTTATAGCTATCACCTTAAAAAGTTACCTCAAAAAAGTAAATTACTTAAATCAAATAAAAATTTATTACAGTCAATAGTATAAAGTCATATTTTGACAAAAAATTCATAACTAAAATTTGTTCTTATTCTCACATTTTGGATTTAAATTTTGAATCTTTATGTATTTTAATAGCAGCGTAATCTGTAATAGAACTGATTAAAATTGTAAAATAAAACACTTCTTAAAGCAACCAGTAAAAATATTTATGCTTTAAAATGTAAAATCTTAATTTTAAAACAAACCAATACTTATCTTGATCAAATCTTTAAAAAAAACGCTTGAATTCTAAACTTACTTTATGTATTTTAAAAAGAATTGTACAAAAGTATAAATGCATTTTCTCTAATTTAAATCCATTTATAAACACTTTTATTTAATTTTAGCCAATAATAATCTGAGCGTTTTGTCTTTATTAAACTTTTATTTTAACTTCATTCTTTCTTAATGTATTTTACTTAGAAAAAATATCCTTCAGGAAATACCGAAGCAGTATAACATATTTCAATAAAGGCTGTAAGAAAATGAAAAGTTAGACACACCAAAACTCTTACGGGTTCACAACTCAATTTTGATCTCAGAAATTTCATCATAATGAAAAAATTGTTTCTAGGGTGACACGTATTCTCTATGTCAAAAATACAAAACTATTTTCATGGTATATGGAAAAAGAAATATATGAAGGTTTATTATATTATAGGTACGTTTCTTTCAAATTTGGCATCCGAACTTATATCAAAGAATAAGAAACGTTTCATTCCTCATAGTATTTCTAGACAAAATAGACAGACGCATCTTTCAAAATTGACTTATATATGAGCTCAACTTAACCTTTCAATCTCCAATCTCACTTAGCATTTCCCTACGCGATTTTATGATTTCCTATTTTTTCCTATGTTTTTTAAGAGAAAGAATTTTCTCGTTGGAGAGTAAGGAAATAAAGTAACAATAGAATAAAATATTTCCTTCCGCATCCGAAGGAGAGGAGACGAGTAAAATGAGGAAACGAAAAGAATTGTAACTCTTGTATATTTTTTCTTCTCCTTTTAGTTTCTTACTCTCTAGTTCAATCTGATATTGGACTCTGATGAAACACTTATTACCGAAAGAGAAGAAATGTTGCAATGTATTGAAGAATCCAATTTTAGAAACGGTGAAGGAAAGTGGACGGCCTAATACCATTATCTCTAACAAGCGTATCGCCCCCCTAGGAATAGTCTATACGTGCCAGAGGAGGAGAAGCCATTTTTCTATGTTCAAAAGGTACAAAAATAAATGATGTCGAAACACGAGATTCCGAGCCTAGGTAAGTTTGAAAAACGGACAGAAAATATAAAAATAATCTGAAGCTTAAAAAATGTAGTTGCGTAAATCTTAGATGTATCTGTTTTTTTTTATTTTATTTCTTCTTAATTTTTATATTACTTTCTCTAAAACAGAACAACATTTAATACCGATTACATTGTGCAATGGTTTTCAAATTATTTGAGGAATTTTTCCTGTCTCCTAACGAAACTTCAAAAAGTTTTGTGTCGAAGGAACTAATCTTTCAAAAAGTCATAATTTTATTAGACTACTCTTAAAGGACTTATACTTGAAAATTGTGGCTAATTATTGGAAGAAACACTTCAATTTAGAAAAATCACGGAATTTATTATTTGCCTAACTTTGTTAAAATACTGTTTGACACCATGAATTAATTAGACATGTAAAGATTACTTAAAAAGTAAATTGAATAAGGTGTGAAATATTTGAAAAAATAATTGAATTTATAATTAAATTATAAAATTAGGATTCCTAGGAATCAAGCTCCAATATATCGTATTCTAAAAAAAACAAATGCATGTTTGCAGCCAAAGACGATAAGAATTTTATATCTTTAATCAAAAAATGTAAAAAATATCTTTACTTTGGTAAAAAAAAAAATATATTGATTTAGAGAAAGAAAGGGACATCATATACTGTAATAGATATTTTTCTGTACCCCAAAGGTTATAGCGGATGAATACTTTTAAAGTGTTAATGTTGATACTATTCTGTTCTAAGGGTTTCCATGTTTCCTTACATAAAGAGCATAGTTTCGAAAAGAAGGTATTATGACATAAGAAAGTTTAGAATGAGTTCGAATTAATCTGATTTAAAATTTTCAAATTATTTACAAATATCTTAGTTAAAATTTTGAAATAAATTTTAAGAAATCAATTCATTTTCAATCTTTGGAAAATCTACATTAGATTTACACAGTATAAGAGTATTATTTATATTAATAGCTTTTTTCCAAATCACATGAACGATATATTTTATAAACAAACCATTGAATCATACGATTCTATTTCTTCAAAAAAATTCATTAAAATATTTTATGCTATAATAAATAATAATATATAAATGGTATGTTAATTATTATTTCATGGTATCTAAGTATTTCTTAAAATTTATACAGTCATCATACTACAATATATTTTAATATATATTTCAAAGCATGCGAGTGAAATATTATGTATTTAATAGGAAATTTGGAATATTTTTTTATACTATTTTCCGAATTTTCCTTAATTTAAAACTTTTTATATGCGATTTGTGCAGACGTACTTGGAAATTAAATGTAAATACCTTAATACATATAATTTTATGCGTAATACATAAAATATATTTGTAATATTTTAGTATTATATGCAGTAATTAAAAACATAGTAAATATTGTTGAGGAATGGTAAAACTTAATAGTAGATATTTTTAACGTGTTACATCCGAGAATTCCGAATCAGTTTCACCTACTACGGAATTATTAAAAAAGATTATTGTATTTAATATTATGATATTTCTAAGTTTTTTTCCATATATTATATTTGGATATTATTTTAATATCTTTATTTAAATATTTTATTTAAAATTTTTAAAGTTCAAATTGTTATATATTTTTAAAAATACATAAGACATAAAAAATGTGTTTATCAACATGAAAATAGTCAGGTCGCTGGAAATAAGACAGATATGTAGTTCATAAAAAACAAAAAAATAATGTGGTTATTGCCTTTCAGTGCAATAATCACATAGTTATTGCACAAAGGAAGCATTTGGATGCTGTTTTACGTGGTAAAATTATCGGCCGTCTGGAGTGTGGACGTACCCAACTGGAAGTATTCTAGGAACTTGGAATCATCAGATCATCAGAACTTGACATCATGGAATCATCAGAACTTGGATTTGTAGATGACCCAGAGTGTCATCTACAGGCTTTGGCAACGGTTCCAAGATGATGGTAATGTGAGTACACGCTACAGCACAGGTCGCACAGCTCCAATGCCGAATAATTACCGGTATTTGGCAGTTACTGCCAAACGAAACAGACGGAGCACTACATCAAACCTGTTTCTACAGCTCTCTTCAGCTATCGGTACAACAGTTTTAAGGCAGACTGTGTACATACGCTTAGGACACATTGGCCTATATGCCCGTAAGCCTGTCAGGTACGTTCCACTTACAGAAACTCATGGTCCCTGACTTTCATATGGAGAGGGACAGGTATCCGTTACCACCAAGAAAACACCATTGAAAGACATCGTTACGGTGGTGCAGGATTGCTCATTTATGGAGCAATTATTCTGGGTTCCAGAACTAACCTGCATGTTAAGAATGTAACGATGACTGGCCACATCTATCGAGATGTCATTCTGGATCAATATCTACGTTTGTTTTGGGGTGCCATGGGTGCAGAATTTCTGTTTATGGATGACAATGCCAGATCTCACCGTGAAAACATTATAGACGAATTCCTTCAATCGGAGGATATCACCTGTATAAAATTGCCGGCATACTCACCGGATTTGAATCCAAAAGAGAATGTGTGGGAGATGTTTGGCTGACGAATTTCAGCCCATCAATTTCCATCCCACATGTGTACTGGAACTTCGGAGAACATTGCTTGATGAGTGGTGTAACATTCCCGAAGAACAGATCGATAATTTGATACTCAGCATACGTAGGCGTTGTACAGTCTGTATTGGATCGTTTTGGGGGCGTACTATGTATTAATCATTATACTAACCATGTTATATTGGATTTTATAAATAGGTTTTATTTTTAAAATTTGCTCCACAGACTAAAAATTGCAATTTTTATTAATGCTGTCTAACAATAACATCTTTTTTGCTCTTTAACCTTTTGTTTAATAAATAAACTTTACAAACAAGTCACATTTGTTTTTATTCTGTCTCTTTCTTTGCCTGAATTTGGATTATTCTTAATTTATGGAGACGAATGTATTATAATTAAATACATTAAAAGTCTACTACATTTAACTTCCAAGATTACTACATCCATTGAGTTGTAAATCATTTCTTTTGGCATTATGAGCTAAGCCAAATCCCTTACAACTCGTACTTCTTCGGTATTATACGCCCTTAATATCCTGGACATTGCAGCTAAATGGCTATCCACATATGAATGGATAGACAAAGATACGAAGAAACCGATAAGAGGGTTGATTTTTTTGAGAAGCTTTATTATATGACATGAAGCCCAATACAATCCTTCTAGAATTATTTGTTGGTAGTTTATAGAAAAGCAGTAGCTTCGCAGACCCAATAGATTCTGTCACATACTGGTTCAACCTTAATCTGTCAGTAATGGGCCAAATTTTAGTCCACTGTATGTCACCACAAATAATGAATCCCGTTTCAGGCTAATAGAGGAATAACGATATATCTCGACTTTTCTGTTAACATTTAATTTGGTCAAATATTTAGATTTTTCAATGTCTTAAAAGGTTGCATTTATATAATATCAAATAATATTTTTCGTGAAAAAATAAATGTCACTGAAAAGACTGGTTTACTTGTCTTTCAACGTTTATTTTATGCTGACATGGGTTATTCAGAATGGAGCCATTAGTTTAAAGTAAGTTTCGCCCCACTAAAATCATTCGATACCTAAGTGGGAAAGGAATCGATTAATTGTCGTATCGAAATCCAAAGTGCTAATCATTTCGTTGCCAACTTTGTTTGATGGAAATAAATATAGATTAATGCATACATAAAAGTATTTATGGCGACCAAGTAACAATTAAATATTATCTGCATGAAATGAATAAGTTTTTATTGATGAATTTGCTGTGGAAAATTTAATGAAGCATTCGCGTATTTTAACATATGATTTGCTGAGTCACTCGTTTGCATAACATCATTTTTAACTAATTATAAATTTGTGATAATGACAGATCAGTTTTAATCTGAATCTTTAACATTTCTAAATTACCATTAGCAAAGTTTCCCTACTATGCTATTGGTAATTTAAACTACTTTACAAAATCACGTGCTTAAGTAAATTATTTCTTTCAAATTCCTAACAAATACTGTCATTTCATGATTTCAATTCACTAAACTGATACATTAATTACCCTTTATTTTTATTATGAAACCTTTGTATCTTTTGAAGAACGTGTCTGTCATTTTAATAGCAGTTGCGAAGGTCATATTAAAAAGCTTATATGCTCATAATAGAAAATTATTATCCACGGTGGCTTTTTAGGAAAGACCGCCATTCTCGTGACCAACAGGTTATATGACTCAATACCTGACCCGACCGAAGATTCATTGGCTTTATTAATGGAGACTGTGGCTTTCAATTTAGGTGTAATTTCATTGTTCTTTCACTTTTGTGGTGTGGCATGGAGAGTTGCTCTTCAGGCGTCGATATTGTCAGTTAGTTGTGTTCCAAAGTGCGATACGACTGTCTGTCATTAGCGACGCTTCAAAAGGAGCAATAGGTAGCCATAAATGTAGTGTATAAAAGATGAAAATCCAAGAATCTTCTCGTATGAAAAGTTCTATTTTTTATTTACTTAATAAAATCATTAAACGTTTTTCAGTTATATTAAAGTGAATACCAGTTACATGAGCTCCAAACATTACTTTTTGTAATTCAGCAAATTGTTTCTTTGGAAAGGTTATTTCTTAACAAAACATTGCAGTTATGAAACACTTTATAAATAACAGATGAAACAATATAAATATGAAACAACAAGAACATGTATAACGAAATTTTGAATATTATTTTGTTATTTTCAGATTAGAATGGAAATGCACGTATCACTCTAGATATTTCATAATATCAGTAATATGCTACAATAAATAACTTCTTAAATAATCATTTTCTTTTGAAATATGCATTTGCCAACTTTAAATTCTAGAGCTTTTTTATTCAAATGGAATATTTATGGGAAAAATGAGATCGACGGAATGATATTTTAACAATCAATGTGATGGTAATATGAAAAACCTTTTCGTTTCTGAAAATAATAATTCTGATTAATTTAAATCTTTACTGAGGAGAGAATTCCATTTTAAACAAAATAATATGCGGAAACAGCAACATTTTCTTTTATAAACCATATAACCATATATATTATAAACCATAATCCATAAACGCATTACTGTATATTGTCAAAATGAATAAATATTACTCCATAAAATTCAACAATCTTTATTAAGAAGTAGGTGTTGAAGGGCGTGCTATAGGAATATCAGCACACGTTACAAGAAGATTATATATATTGTGACAGTGCAGTTACAATTACAGTTTATAGTCAAGTCTGTGTTAAGTAATTTACAAATAAGTAAGTTAAACTAAATTTAGTTTTTCCTTGTCTCCAGGCTAGCACGCATGGTCGGTTAGTTGCGATGATGCATGCCATGGCCACCGCAAGCATATGGAAATCATTGTTATGTTACGTTAATAGCATAAATCTTTATTTTTATTTTAAAAAACTGATAATTATATAAAATAAAGGCAATCAAACGTAATTGCTGAGTTCAGAATTAAATATTTGCCTTTTCTTTTCAAACAAACTATAATTTTAATAACCATTCTCATTTACTAATTAATGTAAGATGAAAAATAGCAATGTATTGGGAGAAAAAAAGATAGTTAGTAAAATATCATTTTCAAATTCAGCTTAAAAATTAATATATATTAATTTTAATAAATTTCTGAATTGTTTTTAATTGGATGAGAAACTTACAATATTTTGTGTTCATTTGGCAATACTGACAGGTAGATAGTTGGAAACCAAACGATTATAATTCATTTTATTTAGAACTATTTGCGATTTGGAAGTCTGTATATTGTTCTTCCGGATTTCTATTTGGAAATTTTGGCACCATACATTATCATTATTCTATTGAAAATTGATAAAACAAGTATGTGAGTATACTTTTGTTTAATGTTTGAGTATAATATTCTTATTTTTTATATAAAAATTTATTGAAAGATATTAATATTAAAATTAAATGTGTTTACTTTTTTCATTGAAAAGAAATATTTTTAATTTTTGGTTATCCTCTTTTGCACAAATTTTTAAGTAGCATATAAACATTACCTATTCCTCAAGTCTTTCTAGATAATTTGAAATTTAATTTCCTATTATAATGAAATATCCATTTCATTCACCCTTTAAATGAAAAGTTTAATTATTCTATTCTATTGTAATTTAAAGGTGTTAGTAAATTTATACAGTTCTAAACAATTTATACAATTTAACTAAATTTCGAATTTTCTAGAAGAATATTTGAAATTTAAATATCACGTTAAAAAATTTATGATTTACATATAAATGTTTAAAATTTCTAAAATATATTTCTAGGTTACATTAAAATATGAAATAAATTAACATAATTAAAAAGGGTAAAAATTAAGTATAATCCTAATGGGGAGCATTTTTTCTTAGGCTAGTTTTAGAAAAAAATGAAAAAAATCTTGTAATTTCTCTGTATTTTATACTTTGATATTTTAGAAATTTGTGTTGTAATTTACACTACTGGCCATTAAAATAGCCACACCAGTAAAGCGGCACACCACACACGTGAAATTTGCATGACAGGTAGAACTTGCTGGGATATGCAAATGATTAGATTTTCAGCGCATTCATACAAATCAGGCGACAAGAGTGACATCTACAATGTATATAAAACCAGAGATTTGATAGCAGTTTTCTCATACTCAATTTCCATTTCAATATTGTTTTCGGCAAGGAATAGTGTTCTAATGCCTCGTGTAAGAAGAAGAAATGCCTATCAGTAAGTATCTGACTTTGATCGAGGAAGGATTATAGCCTACCGGGATTGCGGTTTATCGTACCGCAATATTGCTGCTCTAGTCGGCTGAGACCCCATGACTATTAGCAGAATATGGAATCGATGGGTTCAGGACAATCATACGGAGCGTCATGCAGGATCTCAGAGACCCCCCCTCACTAACAGCAAAGAAGACAGACATCTTATCCGCATGGTCACAAGTGATCGTACAGCCATGTCATGAATCCTGAGTCGAGAAAAGTAGTCATTTGCAAGGCAACAAGTTTCTGCTCAAACAGTTCGACGACGTTTGCAGCAGCATGGATTGTCTGCACGGCGACCATGGCTTCGGCTACCATTGACGCTGCGTCACAGACAGGAGCGCCTTCAATGGTGTGATCAGCGACGAATCTGGACTCGGGAATGGGATCACGTCTTCTTTACAGATGAATCTCGGTTCTGTATACAAGACCATGATGGCCGCATCTGTGTTTGGAGGCATCGTGGAGAACTCGAAATGTCTGCATTGGACATCACCATACTGGCCAATCTGCTGGAGTGATGGTATGGGGTGCCATTGGATACACTTCTCGATCACCTTTTGTTCGCATTACTGGTACTTTGAACAGCAACCATTACATTTCCGATGTGTTAATGCCCGTGGCTCTGCCCTATTTTCGAGGCCTCCCTAATGCTTTGTTTCAATAGGATAATGCACGACCGAATGTTTCCCGTACTGTTCTGAACTTCCTTGATACAGGACAGGTGCGACTGTTACCCTGGCCAGCATGCTCTCCTGATCTGTCACCAATTGAGAACGTGTGGTCAATGGTTGTTGAGCGATTGGCACGCCATCACTCACCATCCACTAATGTCGATGAATTGTGGCATAGTGTTGAAGCTGCAGGACTGAGATCCCCGTACATGTTATACAATCTCTAATTGACTCCATGCCTAAGCGGATAAATGCTATTATTGCAGCCAGAGGTGGCTGCTTTGGGTACTGATTTCTCAAGATCTATACATCTTAATTTCCTGTAAATCTAAACACTTGTTCTTTCTACTATAATGTGTGTGTCCATTAAATATCATTCCGTTATTTGCATTCCTTCTTGGTGAAGCAATATTAATGGCCAGTAGTGTATATATTTTATGTAACGTGTAGACATATTTTCTGAAGCAAAAACAAAAGAAAATACTCATTAGGACTTCTTTATCTTATTATTTAAACTTATTTAAACGTATTTCTTATTTAAACTTCTTATTTAAACGTATTTTTATTATTTTTCAGATTTCCCATAATTTTAATTTTAGGCTAGGAATATTATGTTTTGGAAATATTTCCTGACAATTATATATAGAAAAATATCGCATTTCATTGCTTGCCATCGGTTATTATTTCTAAGAAAATAATCTCAAAAAAAATTAATTCTATATTCGGTTTATTTAGCGTCTAGGATATTTTTGGAATATTTTTCGTTTACAGTAATTTTATTACTTAATAGATTTCATGAAGTATATTTTAAAAATGAAAGAACTATTTGTAATCAAATCTTAAAAAATTATAATTATTAAAATAAAGTTATTAATAATATAAAGTTATTAGACCTTAAAGTAAACAATTAATAACTACAATCAACAGCAGAAATAAAGTAGACTTTTTAATAGATTTCAGTCAAAAATTTTCGAAACATATTTATTAATTATCATTAAGTATGAATGGAGCTTACATACATAAATAGAAATATGACTTTTTTAGCTATATTGACTTGTATGATAATAGAAAAACATACACATATTTGTTCTTATTAAACAAAATTTGTTTGATATATATATATATATATATATGTATATATATATATATATATATATATATATATATATATATATATATATATATATATATATATATATATATATATATATATATATATATATATATATATATATATAATGTTTTATTTTTGATATTGTTTCTTTATTTTTCAATTCCAATTATTTTTTAAAGAATTTAGCTGAAGTAAAAGAAGAGCAAAAATTGCAAATGAAAGTGTTGAATGAATTGAGACCACAAACTTCAAGGGAGAATGTGATCATTGAAACTTTTGACTGCTTAACATCTTTGTCCAAAATTTAATTTGAAGTTGCCTCATTGGAAGAAGAAGAAGTTATGAGGGCTGTAAGTATATTTCGTTTCGATCATGTTCCTTACCACATTAGAAATGTTTATATTATAATTAATTCACTGAATATTTCACAAAAGTAATTTTGTTATAGCACTTTTATATTTTAACTCATTCAATGTATGACCAGAATCAGAGTTGTATATGGCTTTGTTATCAATATTTGTCTACAAAATTCTAATCTTTATTAAATTTTGAGATTTAAATTATCATCAATTTTAAATTGTGTACCAATTCTTAAAAGTACCAGCACATTGTACAGATAAATTTGTGAAGATTTCTGAAAAAGAATATGCTGGATTCTTTTTTGCCTCCAATTTATAAATTTTCAATAACAGAATGCTTACTGGTTATACACTCTGGGCTTTTTAAATCAACCGTTTGTTGTTTCAACTGCACTTCAGAAGAGTAGATGTCGGTAATGGTAAGAATCCAATCAAAATTTTAGGAATCAGTCTAATTATCTTTCATATGAAAAATGTGGCACTAGAGTTATATCAGCCAAAATTAATCCATTCAAATTATCCAATATCTATAAATGTATTCGTAAGGACCAAACTTAGAAACATCAAATAAAAGTACCATTGTTTTTTATTTCTGTTGGCTTTTAATTGCCTGGTTAATAAAAAATTGCATTATGACAGAATATGATTGAATTTATGTGTACATATAAACTGAATTTTATTTTTACAGATAAGAGAGTGCAGCTGTTAGATGGTAAAGATGGGAAAGAAGCGGTAAGAAGAATTCTACAAAGAGTATTTTCGTATAATTTGGCTCTAACCATGAGCTGGAATGGAGGAAATATGAAAATTCCATTCAAAACATTTCCCAATATATTACTATACATAACAGGTATTTTTTTATATTTTAATGTTTAAATATTATATTGAGAGTAAAAACATTTTAAATATTCATTTAAATACCCAAGTAACAATATATTCTATCCAATTTTTGAACATGTGATTAAAAAATAATTACTTTAATCTGTTAATTACAGTCTGTTATATAAAAGTGCATTGCTATGAATGAATAAATGTATGCTTTTGAGATAAATTTTCGACATCGCTTAAGTGGCAGCCAATGACCTAGAAAATTTTGAGAGCACCTTTAATCATTAATCATTAATTATCAAATTATCTTCTGAAAAGACATTTCCCTGATGATTAACTGTATATATGTGTTGAGCTCCAGTGGCTAAGTAGCTTCACGTCGCTTCCCGTTAAGATCACCTAAGTGAAACATCATTTACTGCGGGCAGTGATTGGAAGGGTGACCATGTACACTCCCTCACTGAGGAAATCCATGCGTTGGGGATGTGTCCACGTTAATACAAGACGTCCAAAATCCTTCCGTTGGTGTGGCGTGGATATGAAGAGGGTGCCTTCTCAGGTTTGACTTCGTCACCTGACCGTGGTCGAAAATTATGAAGTGTTTGATGATGGGCGAGTACTCCAAACCCATTGACCTAAAGGTATAATCTAGGACTCGCCAACACTGCTACGTATGTATATATGTGTTTTGAAAGGAAAATCCTACTGATCACATAGAATAAACACGCCTAACGTCTTTAGTTCAACAATGGTTAGAATTGAATCTATAATCTTGAAGTTGCATAACCTACCACTACGCCACAGTGAGGCAATTATGAGAGTAATTTATAATTTTAAGGATGATCTAAACTTAAAAACCAACGCTTAACCTTGATATTTGAGGAAAATTTATTATTTTATAGTTGATATATTTATGAATCACAATTGAGGAAACCAAGAAAACTCTTCAGACTAATTCAAGAATTCGGTGAAAAATATTTTAAACAGGAAAAAATTGAATTTAAGTATATATATGTTAGGAAATCCAAGTGTAATGTACCCATTTTAAATGACAGCTGTATCGATGTAATAAAAAATATTTTAACTGCATTCAGATATTGCTTTATACTTATAATGAATATGTCTTTTTAGACCTGAATTTTGAAGTTTTATTATAATGAATGCATGAGGTGGAAGATTTATATTTGAGGTACAGCGTTTTGAAATAGTAACAATAAAGAAATTCCAAATAATGTATTTGTTTTTCGACATGTTTGTAAAAATTATGTTTTTTCATTCTTATCTCTTTCTCATTAGACAAGTCATTGTAAATAAAATACGTTTTTATAAAAATTTTAATTTTCAGTTTCAGCTCGGGCCAACCATGAGTACCAAGAAGTTTCTTTTGACGTCGTAGGAGACTTCATCAAAAGAGGGTTGCGTTACGCTGCGGATAGAAATGGTGGCCGCAATGAAAGATTGAAAAATGTTAATCAGTTATCATAGGATATTGTTCCTGGATTTGTTATACAATACATTTTTTGCTCATGTTTTTAATCATTTCTTTAAGAAATTATATTTTTGTTCTCTATTTTAGATGTTTGATTGATGTAATTTTCAATATAGCAAAAACATCAACACAAATGAAATTTTGGAACAAAATATGGTAAATGTTAAAAAAGTAGCCATTTCTAGGTAATTGCATCTAATCCATATAGGGGAAAAATGTTATATTTTGTGAGTACATTTGGTTAATTCAAGTAGCAAAAACGAAGAAAAATTATAATTGAACATTAGAAATTAATAGTTTTAAGAAAACTATTTTATTTTTTAATAATTAGGAGCACGACAATTTAAATTCAGAGTTTTTTCAGAAGTCTTAAATTATTTAATTTCTGTAAAAAAATATTTCAATATTTCTGGCGTTATTAGTACATTTCTCCTCAAAATATAAAATTCATTTTTAAAATAAATCTTATACAATTAATAAAGACTTGGAAAAATTATAATTACTCATAATAGACTTAAAAAAAATATTTCTCTTAGTTTATATTACTGTAAAATGTTGAGAGATTTTCTGTGGAATATATCAGGATTATTAACTGATGCAGAAATCGACGGTAATTTTAAAAATTCAATTTGTAATGCCTGAGACAATAATTTAAAAATAATTGTTGAGAACAAGTCATGAATCTACAATAAGAGTAACAATAATACATTTCTTGCAAAAACATTATGTACACTTTTATAAAAATCGTGCAAAAAATAAAATAAAATAGCCTTCTAAAGTAGTGGATTGCTAACGGACATTTAGCGGTTGCCGACGCTGGACCACTTATCGAAAGTATTCGGGCCACATACGTAATGACATCGGTCAAATATCGGAAAAATGATCATGTCGGTTTCGCCGATATCGGTCCACTGTCACGCCATACTTTTTGCCCTCATTTGCTCGGAGCGGACATGTTTTGTCGGGTAGTGGTACCACTTGCCGGTATCGCCCCGTTAGGACTCTTGTTGGCAAGCCGATTTCGGCCTTTATAGTATCCGACATTTGTGTGTTTGCTGGGTAGTATAACTGTTTCCTTAAAATGTAATTATTTCTATGCATTTATTTCTTCTAAAATTATAATTTGTAGAAGTGTATTTTATTATTCTCAAAATGTAGAAAATATGAAAAATTTGAAATGAAGTATCGTTAACACTGATGTTGTGCTTTTCATCTTTTTAATTCCAAAAGCTATTTCATTTTGAAATGAAAATGAAAATACCTTGTAAGTATGCCATTTTGTGCATTTCTACATTTTACAAAATAATGAAACATATTTACGTATTATTTCCATTGTAACATAAATTTTTATTTAGAACCTGAAAAACCTAAACTAAACATTAAATAGCATTTTATACAATGTTCTGTGAATACTTTAGTTAAATGATTTAATTGTGGAATTGTAAAAATTAAAATAAATATTAGAAACATGGTATTTTTAAAAGTTCTCGATATTGCTCCAGTAAATCTGCTGATTAAATTCGTGGCAGTAGTTTATATTTGAAACAAACGATATATAACGTTTATAAAGAAATAATAATAGAAGAATATATTAGAAGAAAGGAATAATAATAGAATAAACGTTTATAAAGAAAATTTCATTGAAGCATCAGATATAGCTTTTCTACAAAATCATGTTTTACAAGAGAATTATTCTAACAAAAAATTGCATCTGAAAAATAAGAAGCGATAAAATAAACGAGTGATTTCAAGCATTGAAATCTAGGACTCGACGTAAACTAAAAAGAAGAAAATCCACTACTATGCATGTAAGTTATGTGTTTCTAAATATTGGTATGTTACATACGTTTCGGAATATAGGTATGTTATATATAAATGCATGCATGAAAAATGAGTTTGAAACAAATATGTATAAATCATAAGTATATTTTTCAGTGGCGAATAATTTGTATACTGAAAATAAACTACTATATCCATATTTATGTTATAAACTTATGCAAAACATATAATTTTATTGTAATGCAATTTTTGATGCGTAAAATTAGTTAAAAATTAAAATATATTGTATAAAAAATTTTAGAAGAATGTGAATATCTAATAAAAATGCATAAATAAATTGTTATTACAATAGAAGATTTAGTAAAGTAAGATTAAGTTTCTTTAAAAAATGTATAGACATTATTCAAGTTACGTATTACATAAATAAATACATTTATTTTATTTCAAAATGAATGCAGTTATATACCATGGATATGTGAATTCAATTGTAAGATATTAAAGTACCTACAAACATTTTTATTAATAAGATGAAACTTTTCAAAATGGACTTTCAACGATACCAGATGTTTTCACTCAAAAACTTGACATGAAGTAAATAATTCAAATCAGCCTTGAAATATTTATGGGGAGCATATTTGTAATCTTTCTTATTTAAATAATTTTTTCAACAATTGTATTGACCTATCTTTCATTTGATTGTAAGAAAAGGTATTGTGAAGAAGTGTAAGAAAGGTATTGAATTAAAACATTTTATTTCTTTTCATGTACATAAAATAATTTTTTAATTTTTTGGCCTAAGATGTTTGAAGAAACAGCAATTTAACTTCGTCATCCGTATTTATAAAACTGTTAGAAAACAGTATATCTTAAGATTAAGAGCTATGGCAAATTGTGTTTGGCACGATTACATATCTTCAATTTTCTATCGGTAATTACTGTTACTTACTATTTTTTAATCTACTTACAATTGATAGGCTAAAAGTATAATTCAACTTTATAGTTTTGTTAAACGTAAAACTTTTAAGGTTTTTTTTATTTTCTTTGTATTACTAGTATGTATTTTTAGTTTTTTTTTCAATTCAGAAAATATTAACCATTTTTCAAATTTTAATAAAACTATTCAATGATTTTTGATTCAAATGATAAGCGTGGTAAACCAGCCATACAAATATGTTTTCAAAGTATATTCCGTAAAAATTGGTATGTTTAATCACAATGCGCTAACAAATTTAATACTTATATTTACTTATATAATTTTATTTGAAAACCATTTTTAATAAATAATTTACGAATATTATCATAATATTTAGGGTAAATTTGAAATGTTTAATTCATAAAAAATTTCCTGAGCTTGATTCTTTTTTAAAGTCTAAAAATGTTTATTTTTAAACAAATTGACAAACTTAAGAAACAATATTCAAAAATGCTTAAAAATGCTTCGCTTAAATCTTACAGTCGTTATTAAGTTGATATAATTGTTAACAATTTTTTTCATTTTTAATGAGAAACTGGATGAAATATAACAGGATCTTACATTAGAAACAAATCGTGTGTGAGAATGAGTGCCTAAAAATAGAAAAGAAATCACTTTGTTTAAATAAAGCATAAAAATGTTTTCTTTTTAAACTGCAAATTTATTAAAAATATGTTCATAATACAAAAATATATTATTGAATGAAAAAAGCCTATTCGTTTTAAGAACATGTAGAGCTCTCCTAGTACATTGGCAGAAAAAAATTTGACTACATGATATCAATTATATAATAAGATAATTTTTTAGACTCTAATAACTAATTATATATAAAATCCAAGAACTTTTGTTTCGAGACTAATTTCTAATTCTTTTCAAACTTCTTGGTAATAATTTACTTCCAATTGAATGTCTGAAGTTAACCTTAGCATCAAGGGAGCAAATGTAACTAACATTTATAATAATTGTTATTTAAAAATAATAATGTTTTCTAAGTATTTGAAAATATTTATAATTTATTACTTGTAAATATTTCTCAATAGAAGGTATTTTTTCAAAGATTTTAAAGAATATTTCTAAATTAGGAAAACCCAAACACAGTATATAAAAGCATAACAAAGATTTAAAAAATGAAATCAAATTGCTTTTGTTTTATAAAATACAATTTATTAAATATTTACATCAAATAGAAACTCATAATCTATGAATGAAATTTATTATTCCTTATAAAAGCAAAGAGAAAGAAATTAATAATGTTTTCAGTATTACTGTACAAATATTTCAAAATATATGAACTTTCTTGTGAGTAAAATTATTGATCAAGTAAATAAAATTATATTTATTCTTCAATGAATATCTCTTTCAATATTTGCATGAAAGTTTGTTTCGTCATACGTATATTTTCTAATTCATTTTCCACAGAACAATTTAAATTTTAAAAATAAAAAAGGATGAATTATAATTCCTCAACTATATAAATAATCAGAACAATAGATACGACTACAAATGCAAGTAATAAACATCGTGAATTATTAGATTTTTAACTTTTTTGGTAGTAAAGTTGCATTTCATTTTTTTTAAATTATTGGTTATTTTAATTATCTGTATTTAAGAAATTGTTCATATATGATAGTGAGCAATAAATGGTATTTCTATTGTTACATCTTTTAAAAAGCAAGCTGATTGCTAAGTAAATAGACCCATCAAGAAGAGAAACTCCCTCCAACATAACTCAAATCTATCATATTAAGTTCATAATTTTTCTGAAATATTTTAATTTCATAATTTTTAATTCTTTTCAGACACTATTTCCAATGTAATTGAAAAGAATGTGATAAAGATTTGGCTAGAAGTCAAACATGATATGGAGAACATATGTACATGATGAATATATGGATATCATATGAATGTAAACATCTTACAAAATGTTATAGCATGTGATGTGAGAAAGGCATTTATTTTTAATTCATGGAGACATTTATTTTAAAATTTAATTTTGCATAAAAGACGATTTTACATTTTTATGAATAAAATGAAATTCGAAATTTATACAAATTTATTCAATATATATAAAAGAGAAAACAATAGATATTTTCTTTGAAATTAAATTAGTTCATAAAAATTTCTCTTCAAGACAAAATTATTTTTCCTAAAAATTCATGTTTAAATTCAGTGAATTTATAATTTTAATTAAATGTTTGCATTCAAACGCATTTCTCATAACTCTTTGTGAATTTCCTTAATTTGGTAATTTTCATAAGTAAAAATATAAGTAGAAATTCAACTTTTTCTTTGCAAATAGTTGACACAGTCACTGGAAAAACAGATTAGTAAGTTTAAACCAGTTTGACAAAAATGAAAGACAATTATCTTTTTTCCAAAAATAAAATAAATATATAAAAGGTCTCATTTCTTTAACCTTTCACATACAAACTTTTTAGAAAAATGCAAATTTACAGAAGAGTAAAAATCTCTTTAAAATAAATATTACGATTTATCATACATTTTCATTATTTATCATTTTAACATAGCAACTTCTATTAATTATAATCTTCGTTCCAAGTTTAACTCCCCTAATTGTTTTTCTTGCTGTATATAAACGAGAAATCACATAAGAAAATGAAATTTAGCAATGAGAAAAAACGTTTTCTGCAAAAAGGATAATAAAAGAGTAATTTCACAAAAAAAATTACAAATCATATAGTATGGAATCGAATAAAAATGGTTTACTGCATTCATTTTCTAGTATCACGTTATTGTTTCCCGAAGAAAAAGTAAAACATATAGACCTTCAATAATATTAGATATGGTTTCTCATCATAATACTTGATCACACTGCTTTTCCCTACTGAACGTCTGATTGTCTAACAGTTCTTGGTAAAAGTACTCTTTAATATACCAGTATCAACCTCAACTGTTCTTTGTCCTCCGGAGTATGCAACCATGCTGCAGTGGATCTCCCTAAAGCATCCACCTACCAATTATGGGATTTAAGTCAGAGTTTACTTTATACCTGTGTGGCTGTGCATTGTCATCCTTAAAAAAGAAATTTGTTCCCCATATCCCTCGGAGTAGATACAAATAAGGATGTATCGCCTCATAAAAACAGTGATCCCTGTTTCCTTTTGAACGATCAATTCATCCACTGCATAACGATTTCCTTGATGGTAAATCTAGGGTACCGTAATGATCTCTTTCGGAGTTGCTACTGGGTTGAAACCATATTTCAACAGATAGCGAAATCAAATAATCTAGAAAATCGTTTATGTAACTAAAACTATCCTCATCCATAAAAAAACACAACTTCATTATTAACGTGTCAAGTTTCTATAGACCTTGTACCACTCTAAATGATTTAGCCAACGTTTAATTTTAAAAAAAGATGCACCGTTCAGGACAGCGAATGAATTAGCCATCTTTGTGAATTCATTTGGTACAACAAACCACGACATTCATCACCCCATTGCTGTACATATTTGCTAAGCAAGGAGGCTTGTTGATTCGTTTAAACCTCTTTTCAGAAGCTACATGATATATGTCATGTATATTGCAGCAATGCTCCTGGGCAACAACAATTATTCAGTCTGACAGCTGCACTGTTTGCAGGCTTGGAGAGCTTTTGAAAAGAGCTAAATATTTTTTTCTTTTATTTCGAATTTCTTAGCTACCCTCGATATGTTAGAATTTTTTTCAGTTTTTCGATCATTCCTTCGCGTGTGAAGTTATGCAGATTATTTGTTATAATTAGACACTCACACACATATTTCAGGAATAAACTCACAAGCACTTTCCGAGAATGTCTTTAACAACGTCTCCGTCTTTTTTTGTAATATTTTGCCTTTTTGCTCTTTATTGTTGTCCGATCACACATGTGCGCATTACCTTCTGTTTATTATAGTGTGAGCTATGGTAAGCGTAATATAGTAAACAGATGGAACACATATTCAATAGATATTTGAATATTTAAAATAAAAATGGAATAATAAGAAACAAAGTACCAATATGAACAAATTCTTCAGGGGTTTTTGACCACATTGGCACAGAGTAGGGATATTCGGCCTGGGCACCAGACTAAAGCCTTAGAGAAGACACAACACATTGTTTTATAAATATATTTAAATTTGTAAGGTATATAAAGCACAGTATGTTTATAAAATTCTGGGTATGGTTTTACGCTTAAAAGTTCTGGCAATTTTTTTCCAAATGTGGGCACTTGAGGGTTGAAACCTATGCCACAACAAGGCTAGATATTGCTACTCATTTGTCGTTACCCAGCGGGTACCTGTGAACCATGTCACGGAGGCGAGTAGCCTTACCCGCGTCATACCACCACAAACCCGTTTAAAGGGTGGGCCACATTCATACATCATCACGGAAGAAAGGATAGAGAAACACAGAGAGAACAGAGAAGAAATGTACCATCCATACACGAACCGGGATTTGAACCTGGAACCCACAGCTCAGGAGTCAGGAGCGCTAATCACTCAGCCATCGGTCGGCTGAAATTCTTACGATAAGAATATATAATTAAAACTATGACATTTATACATTAAATTACTCAGATATTTAGATTTGTGAAGAAGGCAACCATGGAAAATATACTTTTCCCACTTGAATTTCACTTTTTTCAAAACATTGTTTTCGCGTTTTATTAATAATAATTTATTTTTTATTTTTGTCGTCTGCGCTGTGTCTTTCACACATTCATGGAGTCCTTTTTCTTGATTACCCAAACATCTGATTTTAGTCCTAAAACGGGAATTTTGTTTTGGGTATTGAATAAAACACATGATATTTACAAAATGAGAGTGTTTAAGATGCCTGAAAATAAGACTGAGAATTGAGGCAGTCAAAATGTTTTCACACTTCAAACACATAACTGACCACCGTCATGATATTATCCTTACAATGAAAAGCACAACAGAAGAAATTCATTTTCAAAAAGGTTCTAACACTTTTTGAATATATCTATTCTTTAGAGTTATTAATTTGTAAATATTTTTGTTCTTTTATAAATTAATCAGCATTAAATTGTGTCAAACATTTAATAAAAAACCTTCTGTGTACTTCGAAATTCAAAATCACTGTAATATTCAAATCAATAACGATGTCGTCTCACACACTATCAATTCATTATTTCTTATATTAATTTCTTAAAGATTCATGCAGTGAAACAGGGCAAGTTAATGTATTCTGATACATAGAAAATAGCAATAAACACAATGTTTATGTCAATTACACGTATTTTGAGGAAACTACATATTGATAATTTTTCACACATTTAAATTTAAATATGTACAATGTGTTGTATTTGTATAAAAAAAAATCAGCATTCCTAAAAGTCTGTTCAAACGATTTTGTTAAACAAATCTGAAAACCAGTTTTAAGCAATTCTGAATTATAAAATTAAAAACTGAAATTTTCTTATTCATAAAAAATTAATCTTACTTACAATATTTTTTCTTAAAACAAGCTTTTCATTTAAAAATTTCTATATTATATAAATCTTTGACTTCTATGACATGCATTATAGAAGCATTTCATAACTCCTTTTTTAATTGGTTGATATTTATTTTTACTATTTTGAATAAATAGGAATTTGTATTTACGTATATCAATAGAATAAAAATAACAATTTTAAATATTTTCATTAGGACTTTCAAATGAATTGTAAATTATATATTTAAATGAAGAAAGGAAATAAAATAAAAATGATATGTTTTACAAACACTCAAACTAAGAGATTTCTTCCCCTGTGAAACAATGTAATATGTCAAAGTTTAAAATAATAACAGCTGTATACAAATTTCAAAAAAGTAAATATTCTGTAAAATAACGTAAGAGAATAAAGTTATAATAAACAAATTTATAGCGATCAATAATTGATACACGTATGCAGAAAAGAACTTTCAAAATTCAATTCCAAAACATCATAAAATATCAAATAAATTGGCAAAGTCCAAAACTTTGAAGAAAGAAAGAAAAGTAAGAAAACTGCCAAAGCCCAACCAGTGCGGCTGGAAACGGCCATCGGGACTTATAACCTATCGAAAGTTGGGGCGGTTTAAATCGACGCCGGGATGAAAACATAAAAATAAAAACACAGCTACGGAGACGAAACGTGATGGACATTATCTACGCGCATGCGCTGAAATACGAAACCTCCACCCACAAGAGCACCTTGCTCACTGTATCTAAATTTCCCGTCTTTTGAGTTTCACTGCGCGAACCGAAAACACGCAGTGAAGCAGTCGACACAGGGAGCCCCGCGCTGGCGAAGAAACTTTTTCCAGCAACTTTCCCTAATTGTTTTTCTTCCGAGTAAAAGAAGCGAATGAATAAAGTTTAATTCCCAGAGATTTCTACCAAAGATTTAATTCAGTGATATTTTATTTAATTTTTATTTATTTTATTTTTATTTTGGAATTTAAAATAATGTCGGCGAAAATTAAAATCGCCGCTAGAAAAGATGGCAAATGGAAAAAGAAGTTATGTAGCGCATTTATAAAGATTTTGCTTTGTAGTACTCTCTTCACTTTTGCCATGACAACATCATCCATGGCAGAAGAAGGTGAGTTTAATTTGTTATATTTTTAATATTTAATTAAAGAGGAAATTGTGGTAGGATACAGATAAAAATTGCTTGAAACTCTTTCAGATATTAGAACATATTATTTTCAATAAATTACGTTTTGAAACTTATGAAAAATAGTTTTTGTAGAAACAAAAATTCAAAACTGTTTCAAAGTTTTAGACGGAGGCTTTGAGAAATTAGAGCTTTTTTTCTATGAGCAATATATAAAGTGAGTGTAAAGTTGTCTCATTCTATTTATGTTTTATTTTAGTTTATGAATAATATATATAAATCATATAAAACGATAATTAGAATAAACACTCATCATTCAATAGGAACAACCGTTTTACAGTTTAAGCTTTTATAAGCGTAATTACAAAAAATAATATAGTGTATTCTAATTTAAAATATATATCTACGGTTGAAATTATTGTGTATGAAATTTACTTATATAATTCATTTTCATCAAATTTTACAAAATATATCATGATAAAAGCATATTCTTTCCTACTAATCACACTGAGTTAGCTAATTTAATGAAAAAGAAAACCAAAGCTATTAAATTGAAATGTCAAAGTAATGATAATTAATTGCTATTGAATTAGTAATGAGATTTTGTAGTGAATTTTTGCTGTGAAAATGTCAATTAAATGATAAAATCTATTCATTTCAGCTAACGTGATAACAATAAGTTTTATTGTTGTCTGTAAGTCTCTCTTATTTCATAATGAATCCCAAAATCATTATTTCTTAAGACAGAAGCGTTTTTAATATGAAGCTTTTATAGAATATCATCAATATTGAAAGATGGGAAAATATTTGTAAATATAAAATTAAGGAAATTTTTTATTTACTTCAGTTTATTTAATTTTATAACTTTGATACTCTGGAAAAATATACATTTCCTGGATGTTTTCTCTTTAAATGGAAATTGTGAATTTAAAATGCTATAGCTTTTCATGTATATAAATAATGAAACGTTCATTCTTATTGAATTTTGTAAAGTATTAATTAGTGATAACTGCATGACTACAAATTACTTCTAAAATTCAACCGATGCTGAAATGTCAGTGTTTTCATATAATTTATACTTACTGTTAAAATACAATATACTGATAATCTTTTAATTTGAGAATCCGTCTTCCTGTAACACAAATTCCTAACTATTTTTCTGAAGTTAAGAATTTTCAAAGTATAAGGCTTCCTAACTTATGTTAACATTTAGTATTTCCATTTTCATAATTTGAATATTTTAATATTAATATGTAATTACAAAATTTAAAAAAGATGATCATTTAACATATTTAAATATAAATTAATTAAGTTATTCTCATTTATATGCCATAATAGTTAAGAACTATTTCTCTCATGAAATCGTAACACTCACGAAATCAACGACTTATTCGAAATATGCATCCATGTAAAATTTATTTTAAAATTCTTGCATATTTAACACGATTTTTAACTTACACAATTTTCAACATTACGCCTTTTACCCCTGGCCATCTACTTTCCTGCTTAGAACCTCAAAAAAGAGGACTTGTTTCGAGGCCCCCTTCTTGTTTTGGACTTTTTGTCTGTTCACGGTCTCACGGATCAGGTTAAGCTTATTGGCTAACCGCATAGGTAACGAAATAACAACAAAGCATTTTTTATTTATTAAATGTGATTTCAGTTTTATAATGCCTAATATTTATACTTTTCTCTTTTTGTATTAGTTTTCATCTGAGCATTTCAATATAAAGAAAATGTTCGCGCTTAAACAAATCTTCACTTTTTATTGGGAAATGTTATGTATTACCTTATTGTTATCAGTTTTCATTATTATATTAAAATTAATATTTCACTTTAAAGGAATTCATTATATAATCTAGTAATATTATAAAATATTATTATAAAGTAAAATAAGCTGCTGTATATGAGAGTACATTTACAAAATTTCAGTGATATTACTTCAATTAGTGATTAAAATTCCTTATATCAATTAAATGAATGTATTATGCGATGATCAAATTATCATTTAAGTTGAATAGGCGATTTGAATTAAATTGTAAAAGTATGAAACTCATTTTAACTGTTTTTATTTATTTATTTTTTTGGATATGTTAAATTTCAATATTTATTATTCACTGCAAGAAAAACTTACTTTTCTTGCATTTCTTTTCATCGTATTTTTCCTATACCTTTATGTACTTTTCCTTCATATCAGTAATCTGCCTTATATTAGGTTAACCGATTTCATGTTTGATATAAATAAGGCATTTTATGTTTGTCTTAATATTTTAATAGTAACATATTTCCACAAAGGCCACAATTAAAGGCCACAAGATTTAAAAATGCTGTCACAAAATATTAAACATTGAAATTGTTTCATTCCAGTAACTCTAATATGATGTTTTACAATCCTTTAAAATCTGAATCATTATATTTGGCACTTAATATTATTTTTAAATAAGATGTATTGAGCATTTAACTAAAGCAGTTTCATGATCGAGATACATTTTTATTGCTATTTCATTTACTTGAATGTAAAAACATAATTTAATTGTTAATTGTTAAAGAACAAATTTCTATATTTAACATTTTTTTCACATACAAAGAGCAGTTTAATGTCATTTAATTGTATATCCAATCTATTTTAGAAATTTTGAATCTCCTTTAACTTTCATTTAAATATTTACTTTTTCAATAATTTATATAAATTATAACCGTTGTTCAATAACAGCTTTTACGATACATAACCAATATTAAAAAAGAAATTTATTTTTAAAGTAGCTTATTATATAATTTGTAATATCTATTAGATAAAAGTACAGCAATTTAATCTAAGACAATTCAAATTTTTTTTGAAAACTTCGATTAGCAAGAATTTTTGACAATATCGACTGAACATTTATTGCTGATAAACCATTAAATATTAAGTTAATAATGAAAAGCTTTTATTCCTTTCAGAAGAAAGCTTTGTATATTTGAGGAAAAGATATCTAGCCCAATTAACAGGTATCAGGATGAGTTTTTAAATTATTATGTCGTTTGTCACCCAATAAAGTCATTTAAGACCACGAAACAACTGATATTTTTTTTATCAAGTTACGCGATTTTGTGATACCAACGTTATAACACTTAATTTCTTTCAGTATAATCATCTTATTATGAAGATTTTTGCTTCTGTCAGGTACTGAATTAGAAATCTCTCAAGTGCAGAGAAAATAATAGTTTACAGCATTACATATTTTCAGTTCTCAAAAAAAGCAGAGAAGTAATAAATTAACTTGTACCCATATTTTCACTAATCATAAAATATTATAGACATGAAAATATTATGCGATTTTAATGATTTTCTCGACATCTAATTAAAGCTGCTGCTCATAATACAATTCACCCAATGAAAGATCTCATTACCATTAAAATATTATTGCTTCTAAACTTTATTCAAATATTTAAAATGTAATTTTAATGATTCATTTGTTAAAATATCTAAACACTTTAAAATTTTAAATGGGCTTGGTATCAATTTCTGGAAAAAAATTTTTTTTGTGATTATTAGAATAAAGAGCAATTTAAACTGCTCTTTTGTTTAAAGAATGTAATCAAAATTGTATGATATTTAAATCTTTATCCTAATAAATATTTCATAAGGTGTCATAGATTGCTTGTTAGTTGAAAAATGTATTTTCAAATTACAAAAATTTGAACACAGGGCGGAAACGTTTTCACGAAAAACTATGAAGGAATCCGGAAAACTATAACACAGCATTTCTGAATACAAATTCGTGATCCTTTCAGAAACTGGCTTTCAAGAGCCAGTTATTTGGAATGAGGGAGAGAATGATGACTAAGAAAGGAAAAACTGTAACTCTCTCTTTAATTTTCACTTTCACAATATCTTAAATTGAATCCATCCTGACATTCTGTGGCCTCTCATTGCTCAGTAAAGAGTTGACTTATCAACTCCGTTCTTCACATTCAGTTCGAATTTCGATTACTATTTCAAGCTCAGTCAGTCATCATTTCGAATCCTTAGAATCATTAATATTTTTGATCTGTTCCTTCATTCCTTACAACATCAACAATTAACAGCTGTGAAAGTTAAAATTTAATTTCTAATTGTAATTGAAACTGTGTCATGTATTTCTAACAGCAACAAAATATACAAATATTGTATCCTACGTTTACTGTATATTTTACAAAGTTTTATTTATACAAAGCATTTTGTATAAATAAAACTTTGTAAAATTGTAAAATACTTGTTAACTTTGTAAAACACTTGTTTATTTGTATTTATCAACTCATAACTTAATTATTAGTTGAAAATAAAGTTTGGCTTTCAAGAAATGTTTTTTAAGTTTTTCGTGGAGGAAGAAATTAGTTAGTCTTAAAAAATAATTAGCTCCTTTTAGGGAATGAGCAGATTTATTATTATTCTGAAAATAAACAATTTTGCCTAACATTAATTTTAATAGATAGGTATGCAAAAAATAGAAATTCTTAGTAAATGTTTGGTAATTTAATGTGATTTTTCCATTCAATATTTTCTACGTTAAAAATGATCAGTTTAAAAGCTTGACGACCTACATAATAGAGATTGTCAAGTTTTAGTTTCAATGTAGACTAGCTGATTGGTATTGTATATTCGAATAGTTTTAAAAATAAACTTTTATTTTTTTCCATTTCTTGACTAATTCAAATTTTTCTCAAAATACTTAAGATTTAAAGAGAATTTTTGCAAATGACGTCTTTCAGATAGTGTGTATAATTTCAATATAAAGTTCTGTCAGATAAGATAGAATATAAAATTCTCCCTTAACTAAATTATTTAACACAATGCCTTATTTATTATTTGTCTTCTCTGTTTATGTTATACAATTATCTTGCAATTAGTAATTATTTCCTAATAGAAATGAACATTATAATGATAATCATTGTAATTAGCTGAAATAGTATTTTGTAATTATAAATCAAGTGCTTTTATCTTATGAAATTATATCAATTTAAATGCCATTTACTTTGAAGACAAGTTTTAATAATATAATGTTTTAATTGAAAATGATTAAGTATCAAAAAGAAGTTTTGTATTATTTTTTAGGAAATTGAATGTTTAGTTTTATTTTTCTGATAAAGAAAATTCACATAAAATAATTTAACATACCACACATGGTCCACGAGATTTACATAACTCTATTAATATTCTAAATATTTTTCAATTTAAATGTATTGTAAAAAAATTGAAATTCTACTATTTAAATTTTTTATTAAAAATAAAGGAAATACTAATAATTTATCGAACAAATTACAAAAATTGTTATTGCAAAATTATAATTTAAGTACATTCATATACATAATTATCACAAATTACTTTATTCCATTTTCGTTATGACACGAAATATTGTCTTCTAAATAGTTTTAAAAATTTGATGTTTTTTATTCTTTGAAGAACGTCAAATCATATAAAATATTAATTTAATCTTGGTATTTATTTCAAAGAAAAATATTCTATTCCGAATAAATTGAATTTTCTCCGATTTTTTATGAATGAATCTTAATTTTTCAAAATGACTGAATTCTAGGAAGCAATAGAATAGAAATTCACTCAGTTTGTAGGAATTTATACTTGATGTATGGGACATTGTATGGATCCATTGTTACTCAATAAATTTCTGCTTAAGACGAAGAGACATTTTGAATTTATAATGACTATATACATAACTCATCCTTGTGCATTTATATACTTTCTATTTTCCACATATATTGGTAAAAGTATTGTCAAGTAGTGGATTTATATTCCTATGATAGGTACACTTAAGATATCTAGTGTAATTCGTGAATCAAACTAAGAAAATTACTATTCTACCGCACAAAATTCAACTAAACATAAATGACTGAAATTAAATATTAAGCAATAATTTATAGTGAATCTTGTGTAATACGACTAATTTTTTTACTTTATTGAATTCCAAAGAAAGATGATCTAATATTGTAAACAAAATAAACGAATCTGTCACTCATCAAATACTTAAAATTACACAATCTTTTAAAGTGCATTATGGACAACACATCTCAAAATTTTTCATTATTATAATGAAAGGAGTGAATTTTAAGCAGAATGGTTGCTTATTAAATAACTAATCTCAAACTAGGGGATTAAAAATTAAAAAATAATAAAAATATGACAAATAGTTTATTGTTTTTATTATAATTATAGTAAACATACGGAATAATTTAGAAGCTAAAAGTAAGCATGATTATGAAATATTGTTTTGGATTCCACTTTTTTTGCCTATTTATGTGAACAATTTATTAAAATTATATTAAATTACAATTAATGGGATAATGAATGTTTACATATTATTTATTATTTTAGAGTGAATGAAAAATTTTGATGTATATATATATATATGTATGTATGTATATATATATATATACATATATATATATATATATATATATATATATATATATATATATATATATATATATATATATATATATATATATATATATATATATATATATATATATATATATATATATATATATATATATATATATATATATATATATATATATATATATATATATATATATATATATATATATATATATATATATATATATATATATATATATATATATATATATATATATATTATGATTTATGCCAAATAAAGTCAATAGTTCAATAGATGGTATGTATACAGCGAATTTCATGGGGTGTATATTTTATTAACTATATCCATTGCTGGCCATATAAAATTAAATACACTGAAAGAAGCATGCAAATCATGGGAAATTTACATTTTGCGTCAAAAGGGTTAATATTCGGTGTATAACAAACGAAGCATATGCACATCACAAGTGACTGTTGTGCCACTTACAAGTGCATTACAAAATGAGAACGGATTAAGTATAAGTAAGGCAATATCCTTATCACATGAATCTATTTTTTTTATTATTATTTTTATTTGTGTACGCTTTATTTTTAATTTTTGCTGTATTTATTCTGTAATACTGCTGTAAACGCTGTATTTATTCAGTAATTTTTAAAGCAAAGTTAAAATTTAAAAGATAAAATCTTTATCGAAAATTTTGCTCTTAAATATGAAATTTACAGCAGTCAACCAAAAGTTTATAACTTTCTCTTAAATATAATTACTTGATTGTGTTTTCGAAATTCACCACACGTATTTGTAAAGTCTGAAACATTTGGAAGAAAGTCAAATACAATTTTATATTTTCTACTTGAAGCAATATACACAACCTTAATAAATATTCAAATCATCTATGTATGAAATATTAATCTTTTCATTAATTTCTTGCTACAATTTCGAGATATTTTTGATTTGAACAATAGTTCTACAACCTGTATTAAAATACGTTTTTAGAGGCATTAGTTTTGCTGCGGGAAATAGTGGATGATTTATGAAAGCATGATTTCATTCTTTCATAATTTATCATTTGCATGATTTGCATTACAATCTAAATTACTCATTTGTAGAAGAATAACTTTTAGGAAATTGATTTAAATATTTATTACGTTATGGTATGTATCCAAAACAACTTCATTTATTGAACATGCATGAATAGAAGTATGTGTAAAGGCACTTACTTAATTTGAATATGAAAAATCAAACAAAAGAAGAAAGCTTTTTTTCAATCCTTCTTAACGAAAAAGTGACAGAAAATCTAACAAAATTCGTAAACATTATCGTGTATTATTATAACAAAAATTACTTTATTTTTGTTTAGGTATTGTTATATTGATTTTATTTTTCGTTTTGAATTTTTAAACTCCCATTGTCATATTACATATTATTTCTTATTATGAATAGTTAAAATCTTTCTGCTATTATAATATTGAATGGTTAATATTCTTTGAATTCGGAGTGTATTATATTTCTAAAAATATATTTTGCTTCAGTATGAAAACATTAACAAAACCAATATTTTAAAAGAAGAATTCTCATTTTGGATTATTTTAATATCTGATATAGAAATATAGTTATTTATTCAGTGTAAAAATATTGCAAAATGTCTGTTATGTAATTTCAAATATAAAAAAAATCCTATCATTTGTTATAAACTGATTTCTTCCATAATTAAGTTTGAAGAAAACCATCATTAAAATCTGTAAACATTCTGTAGTACATTTAACATAAAATTGTATATTATGAGATAAAAAAATGCATAAACATTTTCAAATGTTTATGCATTTTTTTTTCAAAACATCAAAAAGTATACTATTTAACACAAATGAGATTTGAAAGTTTTCATATTTGAACCATTAGGAATGTGAATTTTTTAGATTTTATCTATAAATTGTGTGAAATATATATAAAATAATAAATATGAAAGCTAAGTAAAATTATAATTTATTTTTTGTCTCGTAAAATATTATAGATTTAAATATTACCACATAACCGCAAAATGCTATTAATGTGGAAAACTACTTACTATAAATAATTACAAATGAATGATGTTTGTAAGAGAAAATTGACAGAAATTCGATACAAGTTTCATTTATAACCAATGATTAATGTAGTCAAATTAAGATAGCAAAATTTACTAAAGATTATTTCGAAACATTAATATTGCGTTTTGTTTGATAAGAAGCCAATTATAGCTATGAATTGTCTTTTCTCAATAAGAGGCTATAATCTGCTCATATTTTTCGATTTTGTTTTAAATTTAGTCCATTAAAACATTCAATACATATAATTTTCCATAACATATTAAATTATTATTCAGTAGTTGTATATAAATTAAATTAACTTGATTTTTCTAAAAATATTATCAACTATTTTATTATTCCGATTAATATTTATTTCTACCACGTATCCATCATTATCTTCAGTTTTAAGCTTACCCATATTCAAGGGTGTGCCTAAAAATTTCTAAGGATTTTGATTGACTAATTAACAGCTTCCATAATATAAGAATTATTGTTGGTTTCAGTTTCATGTGACGCAGTTATTCAGTATGTTTTTACTACTGGTTCTGCTACTAATACCTACCACTCTCTGAAAGGTGTGGTGATGAATGCTAATGCTCTGGAAGTTCAATAACACAAAGTTGACTGACAATCTTATGAACACATGAATCTTCTCTGTTGAACTGTTCACTAGCCCATTGTTATTTAACTGTAATATTTATTTTCCTGAAAGCAAGATAAAGAGGCAGCTATAAATTATTTTCTCTTTGTTAATTGTGAAGATTAATATATAAATACCCTCTCTCTCGCTCTCAACATTTAATTCTTAATAACTTATATGACAAAGCTATTACAGATTTTTTTTTCATTTTAGAACCAAACATTGTAGCTCATTCCAAGCAGTTAATAATTGAAACTAATTCCCTTTTGTATTTTAAGAAAGAATATAATTACATTAAAAATAATTTTGAAAAAATAAATGAAATTATTTTCTTCCTGCAACAAGCTGAAAAAGTATCAGGTGCTTAAGATCATTTCCATTCGCATAAGTTTAACAGGTTTTTTTATGTAATTACTCAATTATTATACTAAAGAGAGTTTACCTATATTTAAACATTATTTCTGAATTCTGGCATTTGTAATTAGAATTTTCGTATTATTTTAAACAGTAAAAATAGGTTTCAGTTTGAAGTTAAAGTGAAGTTCAAGTTTTTTTCAAGGAAATGTATTTAAATTTTAATTTCATTTGTATTATGTTAAAATAATTTATTGAAGTTATTAAATATGTTAATTGAAACTAATGATAAATGTAAATTTTTAAATTCAACTTAATTATTTGAAAATAGATTTTTTTAAATTTTAAGAAAATGGCTTAAGTATATTGTATTTCAAATATCAATCGTGCTTTAAGTATGTATGATTGATCCGCGTCATCACAATTGTTCTGTATCCATGAAATTTAGGCATTTTCTCCATTCAACAATAAGCACTCCTAATTTTTATGGAAAACACAATCATCATTATTTACATGGAAAACATTTTACTTTGGCTGGAAAAAAATGATATGATTGGAAAATTGAGCAAAATTTTCTAAAAATATATTTTAGAATGCATTTCATTTACATCAGAAAAAAGTAAATAAAAAAGTTACATTGTAAAAAGTAAAAGTAAAAAAGTAAAAATAAGAATTTCTAATAAAGTGTGCAATGAGAGAACTTGACTTACAGCTTTACATAGTTCGAACTTTACATAGAGCCGTTGTGACTATGCATTTCGAAGGTAATGAACCTTAAAAGGAATATATCTAAAATAAAATCCATGTGACGTTCAGTAAAAATATATATAAAAGAAAATAAATAAAAAATACATAATCTTTACGAAACTTTTATTGTTGCGCAACTTCTCGTATTTTAAAGAAAGAAGAGAAATGAAATTACTAATTGGAATGAATATATTTTTCTGTCCAGCACAAAGCACAATACTAGAAAAATAGAAAATAATAACGGTGAAATTCGGGCAGCTAATTAAACAAAATTCAAGTATAATAAAATCATGGTAATTTATAGAATACTTTGTGATTTGGATTCTATGAATGTATTAATAAATTTATAGAATCTTCTACAGTAATTTATAGAATACTTTAAATCTACTATAAAGTACCATTTAGGTAGCAGAAGAATAATTAAAATGTATATTAATTTGATTTAACATTAGATCAGATTCATAATAGTTACAAATCACTGCATCATGACGTATCAACTTACTTCTAACACATTATTCGAATCCAAACATGTATACAGATCCCAAACAAGGATGTCAAATATGAAGTTATGAATTATTGTAAATATAACTCTAAAATTGAAGCATGTATATGTAGTTGTAGTTCATGACAATAATTGAAGATTTAATGTAACTTTTCTTATCGAGCTGCCAGCTGAAAGCTTAGCAAACTGTCTTTTTGGTAGAAATTCATAAGTTGAATTCTCAATTTGAGTTGTGTCGTTTGTAGTAACTGGAAATTCATTTTCAATATCGGGTCTTAAGGTAAATGGATTTCGTGAATAAGAAACATGTCTGTTGAATGAAAAACCGACCAATCCAATTACAATAAAGTTTCCGTACATCTTTTACAATATATACCGTTTGTCGATGTTTTCGGTAGTTTTTATTCAAATATAATTTGATTAAGTATATAGATTCATTTTTATATCACTTGTATCAGTAAAGATATAAAAGACAAAAATATGAAATTTCATTTCAATATTTTATAATAACCACCAAAATTGTAAGAGTAATCATATTACTGTATTATGTAAAAAATTTTTAAAAAATGAAGTCTTCAAAATAACCTTAATATTAGGAAATTCTTTAGAAGGATCTTATCTTTCATAAAATAAGAATTAAGAGATAGTTTTTGGCGCATTTTAAAGAGCAACATTAATTAGTATAGCTTATAATGAATTACTTATTCTGTACAGCAACACATCCTTTATATTAAATATACCTTGGATTTTCTTCGAATTTAATTAGAAGAAATTGCATTATGCCTTAGTAAATATAACGTCTTAATTTCAGTATTATGAAAACGCCAATAAATTTTAAAATATAATTTGAAAAAACCAATAGAGAAAATTTGAGAAAAGCTGCTAAGTAAAATACATTTTACTTTTAAGCTATAATAATAAAAATAATTCATAATGAATTAATATATATCTCATTTAATAGTGCTACGGAAATATGTAAATAAAAAATATCCTTATTTATTTTTTCACCTAGTTCCTTAAATATTACAAATAATTACAACATAAGGAAATACTGAGTCCTCTACGAAAATAACATGTGAAAAATCTCCAATAAAAATTATTATTTCTTTTTTTATAAAATATTTTTTGTGATAAGACTAAACGCCTATATATATATATATATATATATATATATATATATATATATATATATATATATATATATATATATATATATATATATATATATATATATATATATATATATATATATATATATATATATATATATATATATATATATATATATATATATATATATATATATATATATATATATATATATATATATATATATATATATATATATATATATATATATATATATATATATATATATATATATATATATATATATATATATATATATATATATATATATATATATATATATATATATATATATATATATATATATATATATATATATATATATATATATATATATATATATATATATATATATATATATATATATATATATATATATATATATACATATATATATACATATATATATATATATTATATAACATTAAAATATATATTAATGTTTATCTTCAAGGTCATACAATGACATATTAATTATTGAAGGCTTTACATATATTTCGAAAAGTAATAAATGATTAAATTTTTCTATATTTTCATCATATTGTAAAAGAATTAAGCTTAACACACACATTTTTTTCATTTGGTAAAACGAATAAGCTAAGAATATCTGATGATGCATTTTTAATATTTAAAAAAATCCTTAGAATACAGCAGATCATTTTTTAAATATAAGTCCAAATCTATCAGATCTAAACATGATTCCAAGAAATTTCTGATACTATGTAATTTTAAAGCAACTCGAAAAGTTTTTGCGTGACTAGATGTCATAGAATAGTCACTAAGAAACGATTCAATAACAATGAAAATAAAAGACAATTTAAATTTTTTGCGTAATTATCCATTGTATACGGTATAAATATACTAATTACAGAAGGAATAAATTTCATGTTATATTTAGATTTACATATTTCAAAAATAAATGTCTACTTATGCATTTCAAAGAGAAAACCCTTCTATGCTGCATAATACTAATAGACATATTTGAAAAATATATAATATAGTATATGTTTATACAGATTATCAAAATATAAAAACCAATTATTTTCTTTTTCTTTTACCCCTATCAAAAAAAATAAATAAAATAAACTTTAATAATCGAGAATATTCCGAATTTACTAATCACAGTAAATATGAATAAGCGTTCAAAATGTAAAACGTAAGTAATGTTATTAAAACAATAAAAATAGATTATTTTAATTTTTTTTTTAAAATTTCACTTCATACATTTTGTTGTTCCTTACATTATCCAAATTTATTTCACAGAGAAGTTTCCAGTCATTTGAATTATTTTTAGTGATTGTAGGTCATTTAAAATACAAAATTTAAATCAGATAAATATCGAAATTACTTAATCTATCAGTTGGTTTAAATTCAGTAATTTATTAATTACTTTCATGTAAAATTATTATTTACATTTTCTCGAACTGTATTCTTCTTTTTGTATGAGAAATTTTACAAATCTGATTTCTATATTTGCTTGCATGGTGTGTGATTCAGTATAATATATATATATATTTTTATTACCCAAATAAAAATTGCTAATAATGTATTACTAAAATTTAGTATAATATGATACAATGATTTGTTGTAATGTTTTCGTCATAAATATTGTTCATTTCATTTTTATTTTTAATTTATATTTTAGTTCAAAATAATTTTCTGTAAATATGCAAAATTATTACTTTAAGGAAATAAAACTCAGATAAAATGTGCTACTAATAAATTCACGTTTTAATCTAAAATAAACAAGTTCTTATTCTAACAAGAAAAGAGCGTCATACAGTTCCAATAATTGTTTTCTTTCTAATTATTTTTTGATGATGTTTCAAAATATAATCTGAACAAAGAAAAATAATTTCCGTTACATTTCATAACGTTCTTAAAAAGATACGTCAGCATTAGTGATATTTCTTTATTTTCACTAAATAAGCTAATATTTTAAAAAGATTTTCAATTTTGTACAAATATTATATAATCTCGTAGAAATTTAGTTTATTCCAGTGTTAATTCATTGCAAAATAACTCATACCTTAACTAGTTAATCTTTTTTCAATTTGAAATTGAGTATCTTCAAATTGGAATTATTATTGCTCATTTTACATTCATGACCACATATACATTCTTCACATTTTAAACTCTCCCCCAACTGAAAACTAAATAAGATAATGTCCTTCAATTCCAGTATAACAATAGAAACAGCCTCTCTCCCGTTCATAATCCTCTTTCCTGTGTAATTCAGGTTCAACGATTCGTTGTTACCCACCGACATAACGAAGGGAGTTGTGCGATTGGCACGCAAATTGCATAATCTTAAATACGATTTGAAATACCAACTGCAACCATTCGTTGTTGTAAGTCCTCATGCGATTAACCGAGCGTTTAATTAATAGCTAGATGGCATTGCTTTCCTTCTCTTCCTTTCAGGCATTTACAGGAGAACTTACAGTAATTCTTCAGCGATTACTACAATGGCTCTGAAATATAGGAGCACTTGATTCTGTTCATGGCCTCCAAAGTTCATTGTAATAAATGAGTTTAGAAAATTGAATAATAAGAATTAATCTTCAATCACTTTAAATATTAGTGAAAGCAGTGAATGTACTCTGGTAATGAATGTTTCAATAATGTTTTTCCCTTTTTCAATAAGTATCAGGAACGAAATGTATTTATTAAACTCTATATAAATGCTCACTAGCTTATCTATATCTCATAATGATTTTAAGTAACTATTAATATAACTATCACTATTATTTTTGCATCATTAAAGAGACATAAAAATTTTAATTTACAATTTACTTTTTCAAAATATTAAATTGATTTGAATTATTTTAAATTAAATTAGTCCACCATCCTGAGAATCAGAAAATTATTTAAATGCATCGTATGTAAAATAAAGGAAATCACGTAAGTTGTTAAAATATATGTAAAATGTTTAAATTTCTGATATTTATATCAAAAAATGAAAAATGTGAGCAAATTGCTCAAAGGAATAAAAATTTGAAAATCTCCAAAAAATATTATTTAAAAAAACAATGTTTTGTAGTCGTTTTAAAGTCTGGAAAATTCTTTTAAATAATGTAGGAAATATTTTGTAAAAATATGCAAACACTATTATACGTGATGCATTCAAGGAAACATACTCTTGTGTTATTTAATAGTAACATATTCTTGTGTTATTTCATAGTAACACAACGTTTATATAATCAAATGAATTGGTGTTTATGAAACATATACATTACATATAAATCATTTAAACAAGGGATTTATTTTCTTTTATTCATTCTATAATCTAGCAAAACTATAGTTGAATTAGAAAAATTCGGAATTGATAAAGTTAATTATGAGAAGAGTATGAATTCAAATTAACAGTAAAAATTTATTTTAGGTATTTCATCTACTAATGTAGAAATTAAACTTAATATTCTTCATTAATGAGATTAAATAAAATTATAAATACGCTCTTAAGAGTTACATAGCTTTACGAGCTCCAGTGGCTCAGTAGCTTCACGCCGCTTTCCGTAAGCTCAGCAAAGTGAAGCATCATTTGCCGCGGGTAGTGGTTGGGAGGGTGACCACGGTGTATTCTCCTTCACTGGGACTCCGTGGATTGGGGACGTGTGCACGTTAATATGTGACGTCCAAAGTCCTTCCGCTGGTGTGGCGTGGATATGGAATGGAGGGTGCCATCTCAGGTGTGGCCTCGTCACATGACCGTGGTTCAAAATTACGAGGCACCTTAAAAGGAGCAAATTTATACTTTCACCTTCGTGGTGCTCTGATCCAAACGAAATACGCTGTCTGTTGACTTAATTCGCACTGCCAAAGGCATAGCGAGCTTTGCTTGACCAAGTGTCATATATATAAGTAACAACACAACAACAACAGGGCTTTAATTGTTAATGGGATTAATTGCTTTCAAATGATTAATATGTGCCTAACTGTTAGCTAATATTTTCAATGCATTCAAAAATTTGTAAACAAATTGAATTATGTTCCTTTTTTTAAAAATGGCTACAATAATGTTTATGTTTTAATCCATTATAAATGCATTTATGCATAAAATAATTAATTTTAACCAAATCAAATATTTTTAAAATTAAAATAGATTTACATTATTATTAATCAATGTTAGAAAACAGTTATAATAACTCTCGAAATAAGTGAAAGCAAATATTAAATATAATCTCTGATGAATCTAGAACACATTAAGAGATTACAAGAACAAAGATGATTCCAAAAAAGAAAACAATATATATTTCCCTTTAATAATAATATCAAATGTTGCTATATGGGATTTAAGAAAGGGGGTGATTATTCATCTGATGGGTTTTAAAGCTCAAAGTTGGTACTCTATGAGAAGTATTTAGAAACTTTCTACCTGCTGCTATCGGGATACGTTTTTAGTGTCACTAAGACCGTATTCACGCGTTTCCGAAGTAAAAAAAAAAAAAAATCTAAAATTATTTCAAGCACTAACGACGATACATATGTATTCAGGAAACCAAAATTCAATACATATTTCTCATTGTTTAAAATAGTTGTAATATCAAACTCAAAACCATGAATATAAAATAATTTAATTCTATCAGTATGATGTTGCGGTGTTTTTCTCGTTCACGTCTGACTATACAAAGCTTACAGCGAAATGATGAAGGACAATAAGAAACATTTTACCATCCATCGGAAGTAGCCATTCAGATTATTTTTCATAGAAATTGACACGATTTTATATCTCAAGTGAGGTAAACTTGGAAGTTTCCGCGTACTTATTCCGGAATATGGGACACAGGAGATAAACAGAGTACTCATTGCTAGAATTAAATCAAAGATTGTTAAAGAAATTACGGTAAAAGAATACTGCACGGATTCCATGAGAAGTTTACAATACCACTGAGCTTAAATCAATATAGCAGAAAACTAATACTAGCATGGTAGGTGTATTGCAAAATGTCAGCTTCTGGTTATATAAGAGTCATATTTTTACTGACTGTCAGATCAGGAGAATTTAACAACACTCAAGAAAACTTGAATTAAATATTATATAGTATAATTACCGTGACATATGTATAATGTGAATTTATACTATTCTATAGAATTGATACAATTTCTCAAGCAAGTAAAGCTGTAAATCTTAAGACATTAAAATAACTGTCTCTGGAGAACACATCACACACAAAAATGGCTTACAATACATTACTATATTACTTTCTTGCTTCCACTAATCGTAACAAAGTAAGCTAAATATTTTCGCAATCCTAAATGATTTTACTTTATAATGTTTTTATACAATAATAATCTAAATTAGTTATTAGTTATAAATAAGATATGCTGTATGCATGATGAATCAATTGAATCCGTACAGTATTTACTATACGGAAAATTCATGATGATCTTGATATGAATGGGATTACCAGTTAATTTTAAATAACAGATAATTTACTTAAAATAGTTTATTATGTTTTAATCTAAGCAAAATTTTCCAAAGATGTTTATTTTTATCACAAATGCCTTTAATGATAATCATTTTCATGATTGGCTTTGCTTTTATGTTCAAAAATTCATATTTTAAGAAAATTGGAGAAGTTGCACAAAAATATTATTAAATAACAATAATTAATACACCAAGAAGAATAAAAGATTGATAGTAATTCAATAATGACCTAATTATATTAAAAAAACAAAATATTATATAAAAACTTTTGAAATAACACGTATATTAATTTGATATATCAAATGCTTAAACACTTGATTAAATTAACAGTGAAGCTATTAGAGAAATAGGTTTAGAAATTTAGATTGAAAATAAATGTTTTCATTCATCTCAATTGTTTATTTTTGTGTTATTTCTATTTGTTGTTGACGTAAACTTAAATTATCTCTTAGAGGCTTAAAATTCCACTTTCTCTAAGTGTCGAACTTATCTCAATCCTTTTCTACTATTTGAGAAAGCACAAATCTTTCTAAACTGAAAAATTTCTCAAAATATTTTTACTCCCAGTGTTTGTTTAGTACACCTTTCTGTGGGGTGAGCGTTCATTTACCATCAGTAAACACTTTTCTGGAAGTCAGCTTTCACGAATGATAAATGTTGACAAATGACAGAATTGACTTTGATAAATGGAGAGGCATTTTCCCCTCTCATTATATCACTTTTTCAAAAAACTGAAAAAGAAACACTCAGAAATGTCTCCCATTTTTTCCAAGCTTCCTTTCGTGAACATGAGAAATGAAAATTTTGTTTGAAGAGTCACATCACTTAAACAAGTTTATATTTAATTTGATTGGACTGAAAATACCATAAATTCTTTCATTTTAAATTTAAATAGTATAAAATTCTGCATTACGCATTTCATAAGCAAAATATATTAAATTTATTTTAATTGCAAATGTGATTAACTACTCAAAATTTCTATTGATACTTTATTATGCATATAATAAGTTATCCAAAAAATTGATAAAACTGTGTTTGTGTGTACAAAAACTTTTTATTTATTCTTCAATAGGAATTAAGATGATAATAAATGAATATGTCAATGAGATATGATTAGAGCTATCAGAAAGATGTTGACTTTAATTATGTATAGTTATAGAGTTTGATACATTATTAAATTCGTTAGCACCTTAAAAATCTTGATTACACCTGAGTTAAAATCTATAAATTTGGTAGATTACATACATTACTTTCATTTAAATTTTCTTGATTTCAACATACTAATTTAATAAATATTTTGTGATATAAATACAAAATTAAATTATACATGATATATTATATGAAATTCACATTAGCTTTAAAAACAAAAACAGACAAATAATAAGTATTTGTATTATTAAAATACACAAATTTCATGTATACTTTTATGTTATAAATATTCATTATTATTAGAAATTAATATCTCTATCAAACATATACTTTAAGATAAAACCAGCAAGCTTCAACGAGCTATTTTACCATAATGATTTCTTTGATTTTTTAATTGTAGGGAATGATTGGATTTAAAATATACATTTGTTTGTTTGCTATTATATAATTTTGGTAACATTTCTATGTAATAAAGGAAATTTATGAGATTAATTAGTAACTGAATTTGAAAATTAAACTGATTCTTCTAATTTTTTTCCTTATTTATAGGAAAAAATTAATTGGGTGTCTTAGTAAATTCCACATATTGCATTTGTAAATAAAATATGTGTTTTAACAATATACGTTTATCTTTATTTTGGATAGCTATCTTAATCTATATAATTAACGCAGTTATCCAAAATAATCAATTTTATTATAAGTACAAATAACGGTATGTTTAATTTATCTTTGTCCATATTTATTATTAAATTAAATGAATTCCTATGCATCATTTACCGTCAAAATACATTATATTCATTCATAAAAATAAAAATACAAACTGTTTGTAAAATAAAACCTAATGTATAACATACAAACCAATTTGTAAATTTTAAAGAATTTAAAAATTTACAAGCTTCTTTTTAGATTTTTAAGTTTAATAGCATATTACATTGTCAAAAGAAAAACTGTTTTTTCATATACAATAAAATTAATGTTTTTTTTTATTTCAAAGTTTGAATTCAATCTTAAATGAGCTTGGAAATACCTTAAATTATTCCTCGAATTATTATTAATTGAATATTATTTATCTTAAACAAATTAATATATTATTAATTGAATATTATTTATCTTAAACAAATTAAATAGTTCTTATTTCAGAGCACAATTTTGATTATAAGATAAGGATCTGTAATTTTTAAAACCTATGCTTGGATGAATTTATTTACACAAGTGATCTCGGTTACTAAAATTACTATGGAATTCATACTTTCAGAGTTATGAATACTATTTTTCACAAAATAATCTATTTAAACTTGACATTAATAACACTTCTTAGAAATTTATTCTTCGTTATTATTTAATGTAATTATAAAAAATATTAATAATTTATAACATGTATATTTTTTATTTAAGACTTTGTTTCTATTCTTGGTTTCATTTTTTAGGAAGTACAAAATTTTGTTTTTAAAAATAAACAATACACAAAAATCAAATCGTATCGAAAATAAAATTTTAAATCTTGGAATCGATATTCTTTAAGGCATGAAACATATCTTGCATTTTGATTATTTTATAAAAGTAGGCACAGTAACTAAATGTACAAATATTATCAATTAATAACTGTGACTATTAAAGGATAAAAGTCATTAATACCTAAATATTGATTTTGGATAAGATCTGTAAAAATGCTGAGATTATGAATATATGTACACTGCTGGCAACCCAAATCGCAACACCAAGAAAGACAAGATATATCACAACAAAATTTATTTTGTAGATAACAAGTTGACCAAGTATTAAATGATGAAATTTATAGATTTCTATGAAGTGTGGTTTCTGCCAAAATCAGTAGCCAGGAAAATCACCATTGTTGGAGATCACTGCTGCCACGGTATTGATTCAAAGAGACTTTGAATAAGTTTTTGGGCTACAGTAGACCAAGCAGCTTCCACACGTTGCCAAAGTTGATCTGGTGTGGCAGCTGAGGATGTAATCTGAGTCAATCATTGAGCAACCATAGAACACATGTTTTCTTTCCACGAAAGATCCGGAGAGCTATCCATCCAGGGAAGCAATTCAATCTGGCAATTGACGAAGAACTCTTAAGCAATGCGTGCCACGTGTGGTTGCGTATTATCCTGTTAAAATAGGACTGTGGTCAAGCCTTGAAGGTAAAGAAGAACAAATGGCTCCCAAACCTCGGAGATGTAGCGCTGGCTGCTTAAAGTACCGGCAATGCGTAGTAGAGGAGTGCGAGAGTGATGTCCAATACAACCCCATACCATAATATCCGACACAGAACCAGTGTGCTAATGCATAACGCAGCTCTGTTCAGCATCCTCTCTCCACGGTGTTTCCAGACTCGAACGTGACCATCGTGGTGTTGCAGACTGAAGCGGTAGGCCCCTATCTTTCATTTGTTGAACTCGGATACATGATCAAAAATTATCTCTGTTTTCTACGAGGCATAAATGATCGTTTTTTAAAAGGACACAAGATAAACACTATTTCCAACTTAAAATCATAAAAATCTCCAAGCCTTAAATAGTGCTTTGAAGTGGCACAACGGGTGGCGTGATGTGTCTGCGCTGAAATTCTAATCATTTCTAATCATTTGCATATCTCACCTCCACTAATGCATGTTGTAAATTCCAAGATACTTGCATGCTTATATATATATATATATATATATATATATATATATATATATATATATATATATATATATATATATATATATATATATATATATATATATATATATATATATATATATATATATATATATATATATATATATATATTAATGTATTTTCCCTCGGCAATCGAGATTGTATCATATGCACATTTCAAATTAGAAATAACATTTGATAGCGGTTCATATATATTTGATAGAAAACAAATCAAATGTTGTTTCTTTAAAAACAGTAAAATATAAACTCTAAAAATATAAAAACTTACGAATTATTTCCTGAATATACTTGTAATTCCTTGTACGCAAGTAATATGATTGATTCAATATGGAAAATATGTTTGCCTAACCACAAAATCTGCTGTCATTCTGATAGTTACGACGAACATTTTTTTGAATATCTGAACACTGATCATCGACGATCACATGTTAGGGTTCTTAAATTTTGTCATATAGTTTGATTTTCACAGCTTATCATATCTTTTTGAACAAGAATTTCTTATTTCAAGGCATTTAGTTGAGCTCTTTATGCAAAGAGACATGTTCATTATCAATGATGTAATTTTCGCATAAAATTTCATCATAGTTTGACATTTCCTGTATGAAACATATCAATACGATAGATCAGACATGATTGACAAATGACTTGACTTTCTCACTCATTTTATCTCAAATCATGATATTTTCTCATTCATCTCTAACATTTCTTCAGTGTACGAGATGTGCATGCTTCAAACAAAAATGTTATAAAATTAATGGCGCATTTATGTTAAGCACAAAAAGATATCTTTGAGAAAGTAGGCCGCAAAAAAAATTCATTTGCTGTAAAAACAACGAAACAAAACTTGGGTGGGCCACTTTAAGCTCTTTTTGGGAATTTTCCCCTGCACAATGGAATATATTGTATATTTTTTTTAATTTCTCATTTATTTTCATTTAATGATACAAATTTAGATTGTGGTATTACTCTGATTTAACTCTTTTCTATTTCTGAGGTCATAACGTCCCATCATAAATATTGCCCAAATATTGAGTAAATTATTATAACATATTTTAAAAAATAATATCAAAAATGTCTTAAATGATTTTAAATAATAAATTATTAAGAAAAATAATATATTAAAAACAAAATTATATATAACAATTTTAAATTTTAAGTAGCTAAAAATTTCTGAGATTTTTAATTATGAAAGTTATTTGCCAGAGTACTTGGCAAAGATTCAGGAATTGAGTTAAATTTTTAATTCGGTGAAAAAAATTTTAATAAAGTATTTATTAAATAAATAATTAATGGATATTATAATGTGGAATTCAATTTTATTAATGTGGTTACGTCAATAAATACTAAGCAAATCATGCTTAGAAGTATATTAAAAGAATTTCTAGTAGTAAAATTAAAATTAAAACCTAATTATTTCATTTGAATTTATGCTATTAAATTTTAATTTGTAATTATGATTCAAGTTAATAGTTAATTTATAATATTTTTACAAATATTTAACAAATAGTTTTCCTTTTCCTCTTCTAATAACTGCTGGTCGTTGTATGAATTTGAAAGTTTATAGAATTTTCATTCTTTGGTTGGTGTTATTGATTAATTAAAAATGAAGCACAACTAGGAAATTTGCTTTTTATATTTTGTGAACGAAAATGTAATAAAATTAAAATTTCACCAAATCTACTAATAATTTTTATCGTACATACAACACCAGTTAAAATCTCAAACAAATGAATGGGAGAGGAACAAATCGCTTTGATTCGCGTCATTAGGATCTAAAGATTGATGTCCAGAAATCTGGACTCCTGCCTTACGGTCAAGAGAACGGGTAACAAATCCGCCACCTCTTGTCATGATTGAGGCCTCCCTACTAGAGCCTTTCAACAAAAGCCTCTTGTGTCCTTAATTGGTGAAGAGTAACGGGGAACAGAACCAAACTAAAAGGAGTTCCTGCTGAACGGTTAGAAGGAAAATTCCAAAAAAAAGAAAGAAAAGAGCAAACATTTGTTGGAAGAAAAAAGGGAATTTTCGGTGTAAAGGGAAGAAAAAGGGATAATTGTATTGGCTCAACTTTGAATCCTTTAGCAGGTCAGGCCTTAAGACACTTTTTTTCAATTTTCATGTTCCACGGAGATGAACAAGAGAACATACCTCTAACAAGGATCGGTGATGTAGTTAAAGATTAATGATCGTAGTAAGAATGGAAATGTATTGCATCTAGGGAGATTAGAAGTGAATATTTTAGTTTCATAGCATCTGAATGGAATTCAAAAATATCAAATAGGAAAATATTTTAAATATAAATTTATGCTCTTTTGTTTAGAATCATGAATCAAAATATACTTAAATGAGATAAAATATTTATTGTGTCAATAAGAAAATAAGATAATTTCAAATATCTAGAATATTTTCTAAATGCTTTAAATTATGCTTAATATAGTTGTATTAATTATATATTTTTGTTAAAAGTTTTATGGGAGGCTTTAAAATGCCATGAAATAGAAATATCACTTTTAAATTTAATTTTCATAGAAATAAAAAGTAGTTAGCAAAATTATATGAATGTAAAATTCAACCTTTAAAATATACTTAACTAGAAAAAGATAAAATTCTCAAATGTTACCTTAATTAATGCTTATGTTCATTAAAATATTTTTTAAACATATGCAAAACTAATTTTAAACTTAAAATATACTTTCTCTTTTAACTTTACACATAACATTATTAATTGAATTCAAATATATACTACAACTGTTTAAACAGAATACAACCAGCATAATATAATTCATCTTTGATGTATATCAACAAAATTCTACAAACTTTCTAATATTCTTTGATATTCTATTAAATATTTCAATTAAATATTTTTCTATTAAATATTTTATCAGAAAAATATCTTTATTTTATTAAATTATGTAAGATTAACTTAAATATTTTTTACTATCAACATATTGAAAGAAAGCGTTGTACAGATATGAACAGAAATCAACTTAAAATATATTTACATAAGAAAATAAGATTTTATTAAAATTTGTATTTTCTCTTCATTACACAAATTTAAAATCTAGCATGTATTCATTCATTTTTTATATCAAAAAAATTTTAAATACATCATCCAACAGTACCTTAGCTTAATAAAAGTAAGCAATATAAACAATACTTTGCAGAAATTAATATTGTTTTACAATCGACAATGTTAGAAATATAATTATTATGAACAATCAAAATCTACATACAGTAAAATCTCATAGTTAAAAAACTAATGAATTTATTTTGTCCAAAATTCCTTTAATACAATTAGTATTAACTTGTTAATTATTGATTACAAGTTTTTATAGATTAACTATTTAGTTTTCTTTTGAGAAAAAATATTTTAAAAAATTCAAGCTCTATATCTAACTGAGAAAATAATCAAGCATTTAGTATGATTTTTTGTATCATTAATTTCGTATTTATCTCGAATAAAAAGTAACCATCATAAAAACAATGGCATTCTTTTGAGATTTCATGTAATATATCAAGGAATGTACCACATTATTTGTAACTTCTATATTAATTAAAAAGTGATTTCACTCAATAGCTTGTCTTATAACATAGAAATGAGTTCAATTTACTTTTTGAAAAATCATGGTTCGATTATGATAATCATAAACTGTCTTGAATAAATATAATTACACGCAGTATAAAGAAAATACAATGAATTAAATGAAATACATATATTGAGGTAAGACTCTTTGTGTCCAGGTCTTTCACACATGTTTACAGTGAAACTGAAATGGAAATTAAGGTAATAACTTACAGAAATCTTGAAAATGCAAATTTCACAATTTCAGAGAGACATTTTCAGCATGTATTTCGGTCTTAAAGTTATTCATGAATATTTTAAAATATATGTAATGAAATGTTTTGTTCCGGTAAACTAAAAGAGACGCAGAAAAGTTCAAGTTTAAACTTAATTTCATTCACGATTATTTACTTAACTAATACCTTCCAGCTTTAACAGCTCAAAGAAATTTGTTCAGGAAGTACTATATATATCATAATGTATATCTCACAAAATGAAATATTTATAGAACTTATTTAAAGTAAATGTAAAAAAAAATACTGTATCATTGTAACTATTACATAATAAAAATTTTTATTTAAAAAGTAAAAAAAATATTTTAAATAAATTAGGAGAATTTTATGTTACATTAAAATTCGTTAAACATTAAATTTTAAAATATAGTTCCTGTTTAATATCGGTAAATTAAGTTTAGCTAAACAAAAATAATATGTAAAAAATGTACTTTTAAAATATTTTCAAAGAAAATAAATTTTTTTAAGAATTAAACATAGCTTAATACAATTTTTGAAAACTTTATAAAATTAAGAAAATAACAAAATATTTAATAATGAGAATTCAGAAATAGGAGTAATTAATGAGAGGACAAAATTGCCTTTTCTTAAAAAAATATCCCAGTTTGAATTGATAAAAACATGTAAATAAAACAAATATTTCTTAATTTTCTCCTGTTTTTGGTGCTTGAAAATTGTTGAAATTAAGCATGATTTTTTCTAAAGTCATTGTTGATTTTGATCGTCAATGAATAACGGTAATGATTGCAGCTTTAGATATTTGAGTTTACAAAGTTATATACATAAAGTAAACGCTTCTTACATCATACGTATTATTTCTCATTATTATGCATTTTTAAAAAAGTAAGAATAGAAAGATTATAAATTAATTTTAATAACAATAACACACTTGACAATTTAAATAATTAAGCAAGTTTTTTCAATAACAGTTCGTCAAATAGTTAAATTTTTGTCAAAATATATTTAAAAACTATGTTACTAAATTACTAAATATAATTAGTGTAAAGATTATATTATCTCTAAATATTTACAAAATTTTTCAACTATTAATTCATTAACTTAATTATTTTACATAGTTAACATGGTGATGTAATGCATGTATAACATATATATACGAGGGTTACTCTGAAATTTTTGAGATACGCGCAGACGAGAATTTACAAAATAAAAATAACGGTTTAATTTTAAAGTACAAAGAATTTTAACACAGAAGACGATTTTTTACTGACTTACTTCAACTTGTTAACCGTGGAATAAATTTTTAACAGAAGAGAAAATGCAGTTGACGCGAGAACATTTTCGCGCTATGATTTTCTACGATTTCTAAGCAGGATTCAATCAAGAAGAATGCGTTCAACGGCTGCAGTTAGCATTTGGTGATGAATCTCCAGCTCGTGCTACTATATTCAAATGGTTTAGAGAATTTAGAAGAGGTCGCCATTTTCTTCAGGATGAAGAACACACAGGAAGGCCGACATCGGCAGTAATCCCAGATAATGTGTCTGCCATACGAAAAATGTTAATGGATGATAATTGCTGTACCTATCAAATGATACAGAAGGAACTTAACATTGGATCCGCAGCCATACACAAAATCATTCATGAAGAATTACATATGACAAAAGTAGTTTCCGTTGGTAATATAACAGCATCAAAAAGAGGAGCGTGTCAGAATCAGTAAAGAAACGCTTAATATGCTGAATGATAGTGGCCACCGCATCATTTCTAAAACTGTAACAGGTGATGAAACATACATACCGTTGTATTCCAACACGTCAAGAAAGCAAAGTATGGGTCTTTGAAGATGATCCCACGCCGACATTGTTTAAAAAACAACGCGCACTGAAAAAAATGATGTATGCCGTTTTCTTCAGAAGTACGGGATTGGTCAAAGTCATCAAGCTGGAAGGACAGAAGACAGTAACAGTAATTTGGAATATCAGTAAATGTCTTCCAGAAATTCTACAAGAACTGATTGTTAGGGGACTAATGCTTCACCATGACAATGCATTTTCACATACAGCCGGATTAACAGTTGAGTTTCTTAAACAAAAACAAATTAAAGTAATCAAATATCCACCGTATTCACCTGATCTAGCTATGGGCGACTTTTGGTTATTCTTTAATCTTAAAAAGAACTTACGTGGACGTCGTTTTTATTCAGAAGAAGAGATTGAAGTGGCTATAAATGCATTTTTTCATCTATTCGAAGAAATGAATGGCTTGAGGTATTTAATCTGTGGAAAATTCGTCTACAAAAGTGCATTGATGCTGGAGGAGACTACTTTGAACACACCTAAAATTTTGTAAGTATAACTTTAGAAACCTAGTTGTATCTCAAAAATTTCAGAGTGACCCTCGTATAAATATATATATATATACACACACACACACACACTATATATATATATATATATATATATATATATATATATATATATATATATATATATATATATATATATATATATATATATATATATATATATATATATATATATATATATATATATATATATATATATATATATATATATATATATATATATATATATATATAATTCAGTATTTCAGAAGAATTGGGAAAAAGCATACTTCTAAATGAATTATGAAGTACTGAACTTAATAAATTATGCACTATAATACTTTTGAAGAATTTCCTATTTTTGAGTACAATGACTAGTTTCAAAAAGCTTAATCAAAATTTACTAATTTAAATCATTCAATACTTCATGCTTACACAATTTGTCAAGCAAAGTTATAAAAATGCATTCATTAAGTGAATCATATCTCAAGTGAGTTCGAACTAATCTATTTCGCTAAATATTAGTCAAGTTGGTATTCATTAATTTAAATTCAATATGTAGTGAGAAACACAATATTATTTCAGTAACTCTAAAGTTACATTAATATATATCGAATAATTCACGTGAATAATAATTTCATTTACGATTTTGAAAACACCAATAAAATGTTTACATTTATTATTGCATTTATTTAGTAAATATATTATTATTTTATGCAACAAATTTGAATAAATATCTTATTAATTAAAGAATTGTTGATAAAACTGTTCTGAATACATTACAAAATATAATCAGTTTTTATATGTGTTCCGTGAGTCTAATTTACATAAAATTATTTCGGCAACATCTTTTGATAAGGAAATAAATCTTAATTAATGCAATTTTGATGAATGTCATACATTATTCAGTAGGTTTTATTTGCATAAATTAATTCAAGAAAAATAATTTTTAAGTTATTTATACCGTGAACGAAATGAGAAATGGGAGACAATCTCTAATAGCTTCAAAGTCATTCAAGTAGAACGAATCGCACACATATCCACCTCAAGCCCTCCTTCTCTGAACATGTGAGATTGTGAGCATAAACTTGTCGCCGTGGCGTTTGTCACAAGCGAGTAGTCCAAAACGCCCAACAGTTTAATTTGCAGTCCAACCCTCCTTTCCTCAGTGATAGGAAATTCCTCTCGCTAAGCCATTCTGGGCAGGCGTGCGTGAATAAGATAGCGAAGGAGTTAGACATTTAAGCCTGGCCGATAATTCCTGCCAGCAATCAACGATACAATGGGAAGGCGCAGAGCCGAGAACAAGCCTTCAAAGTGAATTACTCCAGTCCTCTGCCAGGGGAGAGTGCTGGCATTAATTGTTGGTCCCTACGCGGTGCTTTCTTTTCGGGAGGTGTTTGCGTGTAACGAATGCGTGTGTTCCTGCCGCCGAAATACGTCGGACTGTCTTGACTAGGGATTAATTACTCATCCCCTGGATGAAAACGGAAAGGGCAACGGGAGATGTTATAATATGAGACTTTTATTGGACGTCCAAAACCACACGTCTTCTTAACGTGATAATTTCATTTGAGTAGGAAATAAAATGCAGTTGACCAACTTTCTTTATGTGGTTACATTTAAATTTGAGAACCTAAATGAACTGAAGTCTTTAAGAGTGAAGATGTAAGGCAAAGGCTGCGTGAACTTAAATAAGAGACAGAGTATAATTTAATGATTTTAAAATATTGGTTTATACAATGTCTATACATTTTATTAATAAGTTTACTTTTTTTATTAATTATTGATAGCTGAAACAAAGTAAATGCGTTTTTATCTAAGCAACTATTGATATTAATTGTTACAATTTATTCCTTTCTGTCTACTTGAAAACCAAAAACTTAAATGTCTACTCAAAAACTTAAATAAAGATTAGAGAAAAACTATATGTTTCCGATCCTATCATTTTGGAATTTAAAATTAGAATTTTTTCATGAATATAAGGGAGTAAAAATTACATTTATTACATAAAATTTATTCTCACACTTAATGATACATAAATCTTTTTTTTTCTTAAAGCTAAATATAATATAGAAGATAAAGAAATGAGATTTAATATTAAACAATATTTAAAAACCAATAATACAATAATAAAAAACAAAATTCTTAAAAAAGTAATACTTTATTTTAAGTTGCGTTAAAATGTCATCATAGGCAACCATTCTTCGCAATCGCATCATAATAAAATTTTAGACTTATATTTCATTTTAACTATTTAATGCATGCGTAAGAGTATATTGTATTTCATTGCTGTTATATATACATATATATACATAAAAGCAATAATATATATAATAACAGTTAATGGTTCAAGTGGTTGATTTGTTAAATATGAACTTACATGGACTGTGTTTTTAGCTTCGGCATACGTTTTTCTATTTTAAAAGGAGAAATATTTCTTGAAAAAAAAATACTAGAAAAAGAGGTATAAGAGCAACTAATTTCAAGTTTGACGATAAAATATATTTTATTGTATTTATTTGAAAACTATTACTAGATTCAAAATATCGCTGCTTAAGAAAATTTTCAAAATGTACTTTTTTCAATTTTTCACAGAACATATTGCAGGTAAACTTTGCATTATACAAAAATTTCATTAAGATGAAAATTTTACATTAAATGAATCAATATTTTAAAGATACTCCAGACAGTTTCCAAAAATTTTATACAAAATTTAATGCATTTGACGTAGAGTTATCATTCTATATAATTACATTTTTAGATTAAAAATATTATCAGTCTTGTGTTAATTTTTATCTTTTGATCATGTAAGAATGTAATAAAATTTTGAACATTCACACAATTTTTTAAATATGCATATTCATACAATTTTTACTTTTAACTTATAAAAGAATGCAGTAAAATATTAAATAAAACAGTTTACATATGCCTTTTAATGATTATAATCATATTTTAGCTTTAATTTCCTCACTTGGACCTCTGAAGTTTTACATTTTTGTTCTAAAACATGTTATAAAATAGTCATATTTAAAATTTGCAGTAATATATTTTTTAAAAAAATATTGTGAGGTATTTTAAAGTAGGAATATATTGTTTGTAATTATAAAATTGAATAACAAATACAATTATAAGAACATATATGAATAATTATTTTTATAGTTCAAAGCTTTATTTTTTTTTAATTATTATTAAGAAATCTGTATTGCATTAATATCTTTATTTCCGTGAAACAACAGTTTCTAACAGTAAATTAAATTATTTTATAGCATACAATTAGTTTTATGGCAATTTATAAAAATGCCACTTATAAAATTTACATTCCCAAAGCACATTTCTTTAATAGTATTTGTATTAAGTATTTCAGGAGAATCTAATCAAAAATATTAATAAAAGTTTTTCCATAAATACAAAAATATAATATTACAAAATAAGATTTGAGGCTTTAGAGCATTAATTGATGAAGTTCAGATTACGAAAATGATTCTTGGGAAGACAACTCTATAGTTACCTTGGAATGTATATAAAATATTTTTGACTTATGAACTTTCTGCAATGTCACTCTGAATCATAAGAAGCAGAACAATAGGATAATTACTATAAGAAACATACGAATCGAAGAAATCTTATAAATAATGATGATATTATAACCAATTTTATTGACAACCCACGTATGCAATTCATATAGGAAATTTAGCATTTTTGTATAGCTTGTTGCTTTAATGAATAATAAAGACATGGAACGTTAAATACCATTTGCCAATTTGACAATCTATCCTATATACTAATTACAAACCCGATAACAAAATAGATACAATTTTTAATGTTTTAAACTATATTAACAAATCATTATATACATATATATATATATATATATATATATATATATATATATATATATATATATATATATATATATATATATATATATATATATATATATATATATGTGTTGTGTGTGTGTGTGCTTGCTGCGTGTATGTGTGCATGTATATATGTGTTCATATTATTTAATTAATTTTATAAACTGTTTTGCATAAGCGAAAATTTATCAGCATTTAAAGAAAGAAATTACAAAGTTTAAATGTACTCTAAATTTGCTTATTTCTAATTCTCGAATACATATTTAGGTTGATTACTGAAATTGTTAATGATTTTACTCAAATTAATCAATTCTTAAAGAATACTGAGAAAAAATTATTTTTTAATTATTTTTAATTTCATTCTTTTCTAATGCCTAACGCCAATCATTAAGATGTTGACAATCAAGCAATTCTTACTTTCAACAAATATTGATTAAACAATAAATCCTTAATCATGATGTTTTACAATCTAAGAAAGTTTTCAAGTGTAATGAAATATTTTTAATCGTTATTTTGAAATTATTTCATACATAGATACAACAAAATTATTATTTAAATATTGTATTGAGATATACATGATTTATTTGCATTTGCTTAAAAAAATGTATTATTATTTCTTTTAACTGGATAAATTCTTCATTTACATAACAAGTATATTTTAAGGACATTTAATAATATTAATATAATATGAAAATTCAAACCTTACTACACATGGTTTTATATCTGCAAACAAGAAATATATTAAAGAAACTGCTCTTAAGTAAAATAAAATGAAAGGAAAAAACATAATAAAACTCCGAGACCCATAACAAAAATAAACGACGAAGTGATTTTATTGACAGTTTCCTCCGCGAGCGAGTCAGTCACAGCTTTTGAGAGAAGCAAAAAATAATAAAACGGAAAATACGCCGAGAAATACAGCAAAATTTCACCGCATAGTGAGAACAGTAAATGTAAGGAATTCTCTGCAAGCTGCTGCTCACTGTGAAAGAAAAAAATGTCGTTTTGGATTCTATGTAATAAGGAACTACTTTCGCATCACATGCAATTTCTGATTTCTCTATCCTTATTGGCAAGTTTAGAAGTATGTCTCATTCTTCTTTTTTAATTTCAGGCGTTTCCTTTTTTCACTTATTTTTAATTTTTTTCTAAGCTTTTAACCATTTTCAAGTCCTATTCTGCAATGTAACACGCATATAAAAAGGTGTAAAATCGGATGAAGCCTTAAAATGAAGTAGTAGAAATAAAACAGGTCCCGAAAATACGCCGTCATTTGTAACAGTTGTGTTTACGATGTGTTCTCTTCATAAAGAGTCTCTCTGCTTTTCCCTTACACCTTCACATATAAATTCTACTCTTTGAAAGAAATGGTGAAAGAAGTTATAGTAGAAGTTTTTGAAGTACATATAATAAATTTTGTGTGTTATTTTCTTATACGAACGCATGATGTACTGAACTAATTGAGTGTTTGCGAAAGTTATCAAAAATATGATAACAGTACTTACATTTTATTTTAAGATTTTTAATTAAATTTTATATGGTAGCATTCATGAACACAATTATGGCTACTTTGTCAGTTATAAATAAAACAGTTGGCATCAGTAATATTTATAATTAATTTTCAGAAATCATATAATTTGAAGAAATATGAAAATGGTTGTAAATTATAAAATTATTGTTATTAACGTTGTAATTTTTTTCTGAATAATTTTTCGTTTTTAAATTTATTTAGGCATGATTCAGTGTATTATTCACTTACTGAAATGCCTACAAGATTGAGAAACTAGATGTGTTATGATTGAATACGCAAGTTTTAGTTTATTATTTCAAAGACGTTAATCTAGTGTACATTAAATGATTTTAAATTTTGATGAATTGGATATATTCCAAATGATTTTAGTAATAGTTTCCATATAATGCTCAACATAAATTGTGATTTTAAATTAATTTATAAAACTAAAAACTACAACCAATGAATTGACATTACAAAATTAAAAACTTATGTTGTTAAAGGCTTTATTCTCGAAAATGACAAAAGTGACATTAAATATCTTTGAAAATAAACAATGTGACACATTTTCCTGTTAAGTATTGTACATTTTAATGCTCATTTATTCATCTGTATACTATAAGGGGAAGTCACTATAAATATTCTGAAATAACTTATTATTAAACAACTTATACTAAAACAACTTATTCTTAAGACGAGCTAAATTATTAAATACTATATTTAAGAAGTCTATGTATTCTTTTAAAAATGCAAAATGTTTGAAGAAAGCAAAATATATTTTAATAAATTTTTCAGTATAATGTTAAATTCTATTAACAGTTATGTGAGTAAAATTGAATTTTATTATATAAATGAAGGGAATATCTAAACTTTTCTTCAAATAGGGAGGAAAATTCTTGACATCATATAACATCATATAGAAGTTTTAAACAAGCATTTATTTCATTTAATGTATTTAAATTCAGTGATTTTTAAAAATAATGAGATCCATAAGATAAATATGTACTTTATAAAATATGAATTTATAATTTTTATTAAAAACATAATTCCAAATTAAATCTGCATATTCGATAAGAAACAAATGAATAAAATTTTAGAAGGATTGGAAAAACTGTTTTCGAAATTTTTATATGTAATATAAATTGAAAAATACCTGTTTTAACTGAAACAAAATTTAAACTTAAAAATTTTAATGCAAATTTTACATAGAATCAAAATATAACTACTATCAAATTCCTTCAAAAATTTATAATACCAAAATCAACTTTGAAATAAAAGAAAAATGTCAGGAAATCAAGCTACTGTATTGACTTGACTATAAATGTGATCGAATTTATTTAAAAAAAATTAAGAACAGGTTATTTTCTAAATTTAGCATTTTATGCTTCTTAGAAAAACTTATGTGAAACAAAATATCGTAAGGAAGTTTGCAGTGGACTATTTCAGGGTTTATTATAAGGGCTAAAACATTATTGGAAAAAAACTGGAATATATTAAGTTATACAAAACTCAAACGTTTACTGAATTCATACCATTCAAACTCCACATCACATAAATTTGACTTAAAAATTAACATCAGTATTAGAAATAAGCAACGTACATCATATTAAGTAAACGTTGTCACCTAAGCTTCAGACTCAAATAATTAACTTGCAACACTACTTATTTCGAAAATAAAAGAAGCAAATATTTTACACTTGTATTTGATTTAGATACGTTATACTGTTAAATTTATGTTCAGATATCATACAGTATTTAAATGTCATGAAACTAAATTAGTATTATTCTTACACACTCATCAGTGAGTGAAATTAACATAGACTTTCGAATTTTTACAGTTTCTATAAAGAAAATAGATGTAGTAAAATAGATTCTTCATTTTTTAATGAACGAGGATATTTTCTTCATTATGTGACCGACCATCAAAAGAATTGAACTTTACATAGATAGTTTACATATTGATTTTTCAGATAGACATTTATATTGTGGTAACTAAAAAATGTATCAAAATAAAAATGTGCATTCGTTTTCACTTTTTGGAAAAGATAACCAAACGTATATTAGTTGTAATTTCTTAAGCCATTTAAACTTTTTCGGTATTTTACTTTTGAAGGAGACATTCTGTACATAACGAAAAAATACTTTTCATAACTCGTGAAAAATGCACCGTTTGGTGCCTGGGTTTGAAGGAAACAGAAATGTTTAGTTTATTTTCCGTTATTAAACAGTGACTGAAAACTGACATGAAAAAAGTAATAGTCATTTTAATGCATACCTATCAAAAATTATACAACAATTTGAAGTAATAACAAGTATTGCTCATTTTACTAATCCAAATGTTTTTCATTTATTTGAATATTGAATTCAAAATATATGTAAGTGCAGATTTTTTACCTCAATATTGATCTCTTCCTGATAATTAAATTTTCCAATATTTTTAATTTTAGTTACGAAATTGAGAGTAGCTTGTAAAAGTAAATTCATTTTATAATTAATTAATTTTTCATAAATGAGCATAATATCCTTCTAATTATTTAAAATTTTGTGACAATTCAAATACAGGAACTACAATTGCCCTCACAAGAGTCTAAAATTGAAAATAACGTTAGTCACATCAATTAATCGTTATTAGAAGTAAGAAGATATGCTTAATTTTTTACTTACCATTGTTTTGTTTTTTAAAATAAGTAATAAATATTTATCAAACGTTGAGGTTTTAAAATTGTATTGCAAAAAACCGGCTAGTAGTAAATATCACATTATGGTAATAAGATTCTATAATTATTTTAAGCTCATTCTGTTAACAGTCAAAATCAATGAAATAATTTCTTTTTACTTCAAGCTAAAAAAAATAATAAATTTGCTTATAGAAGCGTTTTTTTTTTTACTTTAACCTTAATTAAAACATTATTTTATAGTAATTTCACTGATATGAGTTGACTTATTATATATATATATATATATATATATATATATATATATATATATATATATATATATATATATATATATATATATATATATATATATATATATATATATATATATATATATATATATATATATATATATATATATATATATATATATATATATATATATATATATATATATATATATATATATATATATATATATATATATATATATATATGTATATAAAGCAAAATAAATTTTACATATTAAAGTTATAATAATGATAAAATTAGTTATAACTTAATGATAGGCATATGAGTAAGAATGCATATGAGTGAGAATACAACAATGCCTCATTAAATGTTAAAATCTAACAGATTTGTTTCTGTATTGTTCCCTATATGTTCATGTTTGTCACTAAAACAAATTTTATAAATACTAATATGTAATTAAAAATAGCCCTCAAAATTTATTAAATCATTAAAAAACTATTATGATAAAATATGTATTAATCATAATTAAAACCATTTAAGTTCATTTGTTTTACTTAGACTTCCTTTTCATTTGTTGAATTCTTTTTCCTTCTTGTAAAAAAAACAGGATAGAAAATGGATAGGGATAAATTAATGAAAACAGATCCCATACTTTGGATAAGACATTGTCTCTGTCTCCCGCAGTAAAACCAGATCATGAAACGGAGGCTTAGATTCGTAAATCCGATTCTAAGGCCGATCGCTTCTTTGTTTGACATATCTTTACTCAGGTCCGATGCAGCAGTGGCGTGCATCAAGATTAGAAACCAGCGGGATCATTCGCTCGGAATCATTTTTTATTTTACCCCCACTATTGCCTCTGGGTCTTTAGTTTCTTTTATATTCGAGCAAAACGTAAGGAACATTAATCAGGTGGGCCAGGAGCCTAATTGACGTTAGAAGACAAGGGGATCACGTGTTAGTCTTAGCGAGATCCGGGAAACGGGAGATAGAGTAAAGGAACGGGAGTAAGCTGTCTTGACTTTGTTTCAAGCAGCAACAAGGCAAAAGAACGTTAATGATTTCAGGTTTTGGGGATCCTTTTTTTCTGCTAATTCTCTCTCGGCATTTTTATTATAAAAATTTATTTCTTTCTGCTTTAATCCAGGATTTGTTTTTAAAAGTTTATGTTAAGATAGATTGGTTTCACTAAATTTTCATTTCAATTTGTAAAGCGATTATAATAATTTGCTTAGATTTGGATTTTTGAGAAATAAAACTGCTTCTTTACCTGTCTTTTAATAATTTATTAACTTGTTAAGTTAATTTTGTTAAAATAATAACTGTTTCGCATAAAATAAAGAAAAAAAGTATTTTCTTTTTTAATTGTTTCACACACAGTATCTATTACATAGTTCAAATATATTAAAGAAATACGAGAAAAAATCAATAATTATTTCTAATAAAATCATTTCTTTTAACGAAAATTCTAAATTCAGTGCTTATTTATTATTTTTTCTTCTTTTCTTATAGCATTAAAAATATTTTACTTTGTAGCAATACTACTCTTGAAAAATACATCACATTTACAAAGAAAATCAAAACATAAATATACAGTAAAATGATACTTTTTTAATAACAAGTGCAAATGTAATTTTTGGCAAAATTTTGCAAAGTATTAATTAAATTGGAAACACACAAAAAAGAACTCACCAATTAAAAAAATAATTATAGAAAAAAATTTGAATTTTGTTGGAAATATTCATGGCAATTCTGATTTATTAAACGAAATTTAATTTTTTCTTCTATGATCTTCCTATTTAAAATAAAAATGCATTTGTTGAATAGGTTCTAAAATTAATTAGAAAATTATTTTTGAATAATTTTGCATATAAAAAGTGACATATAATTCAAACTCTTAAAAATACATTTAATTAGCTGGTTTTTTTTATAGTAAAGGACACTTTAAATGGCAAGAGAAATGGATTTTTCGAAATAAAATATATAACTCAGTTTGGAAAATATTATGCTCTATAATATAGTACAAATTACATTAAATAGCATTTCTTATGTACAGTAAATATTATAATTTAATAAAGTTTTTGAATTTTTATAGATAAAAACTCTAAATAACTTTCAAATATGAAAAAAAATTGGACAGTGTTAAATCTCTTAAAAAAGTAAATATTACTAAATTTAAACTATTTCAAAAAATGTTAAAGTAATTTTAACTCTTTAATTTAAGAAAAATATAATAAATAGAAAATATAAATATATTAAATCTATTTTAGTAATAACAGAAAAATAAAAGAATGTTATTCTGATTAGAACATTTATAAATTAAATCAAAATTTTCCTGTATACCAGTAACATGCGAATGTTAACACTTTCCTTTTTAAGCAGATCACTTTTAATTTAATAAAATGCGATTTGTTCCCTTCGCCGGCTCCGTTGATGAATAGTTACATGATTAGATGACGCCAAAGTTTATGCATTAATTTATGAATTGTGTATCTTAGATGTAAATGCAAATTTCAAAGAGAGGGCCTTCATTTACTGTAACGATTAAATGCAAATCAGATCGTCTGCTTAGAATATGAGTAATGCAGGACCTTCATGCTGCTACTCTATTTTACTTATATATGCGCGTCTCGAATATTCACGAAGAAAATTGATACATTCATTCTGCATTGTTATTAAATATAGAAAATTGAATATGCGCTCTGAACATGTTGATTGGTTGTTATAAAATATAAAATTAAGTTCAATTTTTAATTAACTTGAGGAAACACTATTTTTATTATTGCTAAAACAAAGAGTAATGAATACAAAATGACAAAAATATAAAGTAAGAAAAAACTAAAAAAGAAACAATAATGCATTAATAAATAAATTTGTTGCTAGAAATTTCGTTTATCATTTTGAACGTACATTAATCATTTTTATCAAATATATATAATGTTTTAAATGATTTTAATAAATATCTACACAACATAAATGCACAAACATTTTGTTTGAATATGAATTAAATAACGCTGTACACATGAAAAGAAATTTTAATAACTTATATAATGATGTATCAACCTTTATACAAATATCGATGCTTTGAAATTAGTCTTTTTAAGTAAGCATTTTGCAAACAATTGAATGAGACATTTTATCAATCGTTAGAGTTATTAAATTTACATATAAATGTATCCACAACTGCATTGAAAAAGTTACTTAGTATCGAAATAAAAATAGTATTAAGTTACGAACACACATTACACGTATCTGTGTCTGTGTCTTTGTCTATGTGTGTGTCTGTGTTGGTGTGTCTGCGTCTATGTGCGTGTGTGTGTCTTATGTGTGCGTTAGGTTTTAATATATTTCCATGAATGTTTTCTATTTATATTAAATGTAGAAAGAAATATTTTAAAGTACTTCTTTTTTATAATGAAATATTTTTTTATAATTTGTCTTACTGGAACTCCATGTAAAGGCTACTTCTATGGTATCACTTTCCTTATCTTTTCATTAAATTTTTCTCTTTTTTAATTATTTTTTCATATTAATTTGTTCAGATTATTACTTAAATATTTATTCATCTTATTATATATCATTTTGTTTTTGTATGATACTTAAGCTGTTTTTTATCTATTTATATTGATTCTTCCAATAAAGCCATATGTAAAAAAGTGTAATCCAATATTCTGTATATCCATGATGTACTTGGTATATGTTAGATAATGTTTTACTGAATTGCTAAAGCAAAGCTTAATGCATTGAAGTTACAATGAAAATTAAAAATACCATTTGATAGATAAAAATGTTTACTCAGATTATTATTAATTTACATGTTGAATTTATAAGGTAATCCGTGTAAGAAATAGGACACTTATCAGATAAATAGAATTTGACCACACAATTATCGAACAAACGTATTTCGAATTTTTACTTTTTGTGATCATACAAATAAAATCATTTACAACTCAATGTTATTATGTTCTGCAGCTTCTTACGATGAACAATTGTTTAAAACTATCCTCAAATCTTGATACTTTTCAGAATTATTTGAAATCAGTTTCTTCTACTTGAAATATAAAAAAAAACTATTTATTAATTTATTCTACCAAATGCAATAAATTGTTTTCAGTATGTGAAGTTGATATGCAGATACATTTGGTTATTTAAATTTTAAGATCTGAATTTCTCCTTAAATGAATATCAGAAGTTATTTTTCCTTCATTAGAATGCAATCCTTCTTATTAAATAATGCAAAATGCATATCAGTAAAAATATCATATAGTCTTAGTTGCTGGCATACATGATTCCAAACATTTATTTACTTTCTAAAAAGATTTTATAGCAATAAATAATTTTAATATTTATTTGCAAATCAAATGTAGAGTAGGGTGGAGCAAAAAAAATCAAATCAATCAAATGTAGTGTTATAAAAGACGCAAAAAAATTTGACATTGTATAAAATCTTCCGATCGCGCAAGCGTCGTAAAATATGAAAAAATAAACAAAAATTGAAAATTTTCCGCAGTGAAATTAAAGAAATTTTTTTTCTTTTTTCACTCGCTATACTTTGAAATGATAACTTAAGACATTGTTAAAAATGATTAAAAAATTAATGAAACCAAACAATATCTGCTGATCACGCATGCGCTTGAAATTTAAAGAAAATACGAGATATTTGATGTTTTTTACTTAGTGCAAATGCATTACATTTTTATCTGAATTATTTCATTTGTTTTCAGACGCTCAACACCAGATTTGCAACGCAAATTATGCAGCTCTCAGCTTGTTTTGATACTCAAAAATTATATAGCGTTTTCGATTTTATCAAAACACCCCAGATCTCACCACGTGGAGGTGGCTGCTCTTCGAGTTCAACCCACACCCTTTCCAACCATCCAGCCATAAAGAGTGTTTACTGTTTACTAACTATGTACAACAATACATACAAAAAAGTTTTCTTACCGGATTTGACATTTTAAGTTTTATTTCTCATGAAGGGCAACACTGTATTCTGACTTCTTAGAAAAATTTGGTATGATTGATCTCGAACGTAAGGTTGCTCTAATATAACCAACTCTAGATTCTGGGCCACATTCTTTCAGTGATGCCTCTGATACAAGCTTCAGACATCTTTCAACTGCTTGAGAATTACAGGGGAAATCTGCGAGATCTCATTTCGGTATTTCAGCAGATTGTATGAGAGATTAAATTTCGTCTTCTGTTATGTTCCGAAGTACTGGAGGTGGAGATAATTTTACTGATTCCCAATTAATCTGTTCAGTATCATCAGTAGCATTGAAATTAATCTTTGGTGTAACAAAATTTCTAATTACTTTTTCTTTTGAAACTAATTCCCTGGCTTTTAAAACTCTTAAACCAAGTTCCCGTATATGTGATCTTTTGTCAAAAATCATAGCAAATAATATATTTTCATGGTGGGCAAAGAATGCATTCCATTCGATTACAGGATTCACCACTTTTTCAGATCATTTGGTAGATAACGTGATGTTTCTATAGCTTTATAAATGTGAATAGGTCCATCTGTAAATTTATTACTTGATTTAATTTGAAACCGGAATGCCAAATAAGATTTAGTAATAAAGGTGACTAAAATTTTTAACTCCTCTGAGGGACATGCTGTACTGACATACAGTCTAAGGACTCTATTGGCAATTGTAAGCCATCTTGAGTGAGAAATAGGTCCAGAGTTACGGTGACACAAATCAGTGGAACAGTTGCTTGTTTTGATAGCAAGGGAAATATCCAACAAGTACTTTTGATCGCTGCTTAATATATCTCGATCAACTTCGGGGATTACAGTTTCTTTAGGTTCAAATGGTACATTTGGCAGCATTTCACACCTGATAAAGTGCTGCCCAATCGATCCACAAAAAGAATTCGGCCCCTTTGATTCTCCATCAAAATGTTTAAAAATGTGACGTAATGACAATTCAATAAAATGGAGTAAACAAATAGCCCATAGCAAAGGACGTCTAATGTAGGCTTCTATTTGAAGAATGAGCCATTTTTACTGCCAGTATTAATATCAATACCGTCACATCCAATAAAGTCAAGGTCTTCTAGAGAAAATTCGTTTCCATTCAAAAACGATAGTATGCTGTGTGCGATGTCCCTTGCCTTGCCAGAGCATGGAGACACATGGCCAATACAAATAGAACCATGTTCTTTAATTAAAGAATAATGCTTTTCTTTTTTTGTTCTTTTAAACTTTTTGAACCTATCTTTTCTATTCGTTCGTTTGCATTTTGAACCTATTCGTAGATTTTTTTCTCTAAGTAGATCGACTTTGTAAACAAAATCCAATAAATATACATCATAGGAATGCATTACACATTAAAAAATACATATCCAATTAACTAAATACTAATTTTTAATACAATATCTCGCCAAAAATAAATGGATTTCTTTTGACAAACTTAGGTCTTAGGAAAAACGACTTGAAAATTTTTAAATATTCGAAAAATTACTTTACATGCGCGATCAGAAGATATTACATGTTTTCATTAATTTCTTTTTATCTTTCTCATTTATGTCATATGTTATAATTTCAGGGTATAGCATTTAAAAATAAGAATTTTTGTAAATATTTTTAAATTGTTGAAAATCTTCAATTTTTGTTGAATTTTTGAATATTCAAAGTACATGCGAAATTGGAATATATTATCCGATTTCAAAAAATTTTTTTATGTCTTTTATACCACCACCATAGACAACTTTTGCGCACTATAGCAAATCGAAAAGAAAAAAAAGTTTTTTTCGTTCCACCCTAATGTAGAATGTATCATGTTGATTGATAAAGAAAATAAACATGTGTATTACCTTTATTAGTACTTAAATTAGTATTTACCTTATATCTACTTAAACTAACAATTGTGCTATTTTTACATTTATCTAATTAAATTAGCAATAATATTACGATTCTCTTTTATATATGATTTGTTTTCTCCCTCATTGCATAATCTTTTTATTTTAATATAATATAATAATGCAAATCCTTAATTCTATGCCGCTTCTGTTTACTTGCGTAGTCATTTTTGAAATAATTAATTTTTGGATTAAGTGAAAACAAATAAAAATGGTTAAATAAAATTATTCTATTAGAAACAAATCATGAACAAGTCAAATTTACAAGGGACATAATGTTTTAAAAGTGTAGGTAATTGTTGAATTTTGTAAATTCGAAACCCTAAATAAATCCATTTATTGTTACATTTATAAAGATTGTTACAGTCAGTAGAAATGTGACTACATTCAAAAGAATATATTACTCATTGTTTGTTATTTAAATGAGACATATTTGGTTGATTAAAATATATTCTGGCTTTCTTATTATATATGCTTAATTATATATTTCTCTCATAGAAAAGAGGAGTACCAAATACACACACATTGTTTTCCGTAAATATTATTTTTCTTACTTAAGAGAATGATTAAACTTCATGTAATTAATAATTTATGATTAATAATTACATTATTATACATTAAAATATTTGAGAGTGTGAAAATTTCAATAGTTTTTTTTTTTTTTTAAATAGATACAAGGATTTATTAAACTATGGAAAATTCTTTATAAAATTGTTGTATTCACAGGCTGGATAATTTTTATAAATTAAACTACCCCTTTTTTCTGGCTTGAAGTCCTGTTTTTTATTTAATTCTATTCCCTATTCCCCATTTTGACGCCGAGCTGGCAGCTGAATGGTTAGCGCTTTTGCCTTCTATTCAACAGTTCGTGGGTTCGAATCATACCTTGGGTATGGATGTTTGTGGTGGTTCGGAATCCACTTTAAGCCGTAGATCCCGGTCTAATTAGCCCTCGTGTGCAAAAAACGACCCATGAGCGACAAACAAACAAATCCCCTATTTTGACGAAGTGGGAAGCCCTAACGTAGGACTTGAAGGAAACCGGTTTTGCAAGGAAAAAGCGAGGAGAGGAGGCAGAAGAGAGGTGCCAGCAGAAAGTAGAAAAGAGAAAAAGGCTGCAGGACATTGGCCCTGTTGGTTATTAAAGTCTGACGCTTTATTGGAGTCTATAAACAGTAAAGTTGAAGCTTCCATATAATAAAACAATACGAGATTGGTCGGAAGACGAAGAAGAAATAGGGTGCTGTAGTATTATTCCAAATGAGTTCTTCATTCATACGAGTCCAGATGAAGGAAGCCTCACCGAATAACTGATCAACAAGGTTTTTTGAAGCCCTCTAAATAGGCCGGCCTAGTTCATGAACTGTTTGTATGTAAGTTAATGTTTTTTTTTAAATTTATTTTACCAGCCAGTTTTTTTAGTGTGGTTCCACCATTTTATAATTTTAAGTAATAATTAATATGAATATAACTTTAAGCAATCTAGTGTAAATTATGAACTCCACGTTAGTGATTAATCATGTTGGTAACAAAGTTTTAATAATTGAAACAATATAAGTAATTGAGTTTATATTTGTGTAAACAGTTTTGTTATTTTAAGAGTGAATTAAAGGAAATTTTTAATTACTAAAAGAAAGCCAGTTTCTGCTTCTACTTTTCAGGTTTGAATCTGGGTAGGAAAAAAATAATAAGTACACAAAGCAACGTTTAAAAAAATACCTTATTTTAATTTAAAATATAATTTGTAATCGTTATATAATAACAGTAATCCTAAACACTACAAAATTTTATTTTTGTTTACGAAAATTGTTTCGTATTTTTAATAATATGAAAAATCCATAAATTAATTAAAATATGGAATATTAAGAAAATAAACTATGTTATCATTTTAATAAGCCTTTCATGTTGGTATAATCGATTATATAAAAGTTATTATTTGTACAATAAATTCTATGATACGCTAATGAAACATTGAAAACTTTTATTTAGTATATTGATTCGTGCATTATGTCTGAAAATAATAATAGTTTACACTAATTGATTTTTTGAAAGTTTTATTGTTCTGCGATTTTAGTGGTCTAACACGAAAACAAATAAATTTCTTCACACAATTTAAATAATAAAGAAACCACCCTTCTTTATTATTTTGTTGCATATTACTATGGATACCATTAAGTTAACTTGGCATTGGCATGCCAATTTGAAAGCCACATATTATAATTGATTGAGAGTTATAAAATTGACATGAATGCATTTCTTATAAATATTTTGTTGAGATGATTATAAGAATTTTTTCTCATCAATATTTTATTTTAAATATTTATACATTATAAGCTTTCATAATTTTCATGAATTTTTAAGATTAGCCTTTCCATTTCATTTATATGAAAAACATACACTCGTTTGTTTTTACTTCTTAATTTATCAATAAAACAAATAAATTTTAAAGTGATATGAAAGATAGTTTATAGTCTCATTATTTCTCTACAATGTCTATTAATTTTCTATAATTTATCCTAAATTAAAAACATATTTTATCATATTTAGGCATCTTATTGAGACAATATCTTTCTTGAAAAGGCCATAGATTCAATTGTATTACGCATCGGAGGCTTATTCATGATAAATATACAAGAAGTCATGAAATGTTTAGGTAATTTGTCAACAGAATATTTTTTTTAAATTTTCTGCTGCCATCCGATACTTCCATATGAAATTAATGAAAACAGTCCATGAAGAAAAACTATTTTTTGTAAAGCCAACTATTTTTGCAGCTGTTGAAATGTATGTATTTTAATAGTAGGAAGTTGTCCATAGGCATTAATAGTTTTTGATAATAATAATTAATTTTGATTAGTTCTTAAGAAAAATTAAGATCTTCACTAATTTATTCTGCCTACTTGAGGAAATGGTTCAATTTTTAAAGATGAGTTAATAAAATAAAGACTTCAACTTGTAACCAAAGCTATACTTCGTGAGTTTTAAATAATTTCTAGAACATTGGGGATATGCATATATCATGTTTTTTTAGCATGAATTCATAAGAAAAAATAAAATTACGATTTATAAAACGATAGAAATAAAATTAGGAAATGCTTCCCTGGTCTAAAATTGGTGATAATTTTTTCACCAATCTTCTTTTCGCGCATCATTGAAGGAACATTATGGCGCTGAAAACTAGATAAATTAACCAGAAATAAACCAACATGGCTAAAAATATGACGTCAAATTTGCGAGAAACCGAGGGGTACACTAAAGTATAAGATAACCGCTTATAAGGTGATTAATATTAGTCTCAGATGATTATTGTAGCTTAGCAATATTGAAAAAGATAATATATAAGTATTGTTTATTTAATTAGGCTTTCCTATTTTTTCGTACACATTTAATGGTTAAGAAACAATAAATACAAATTTTGGTGATCGAGGACTGTTATATGCTAGAGGTTTAATTCAATAAAATAAAAAATAATGCATCTTTTTGAAAATTTAATTGTTAAAAGAGACGTAGAAAAATAAAAAGGAAAACTCAAAAATGTACAGTTTTTAAAAATGTTTAAATTCTTAGAAGCCGAACTAATGAATTTAGAAAGTCGGCTGTGTTATATTATGAATTTCAAAACATGAAAATAAAATTAAATTTATATTGAGTAGTTTAAAAATAAAAAGGATTTAGAAAAGTGTAACAACAGTTGCTTTAGTTCCATTTAAAAATAAATTTGAAATATTTCTTTCATTTAAAAAACTTTTTTATGACTTTTTTTTAAATATATATGTAGTACCATTACCATTTACAATTCTACTTTCATCGATATGACAAATAACTTAACAAAGTATTTAAAAATAAAGAAGCAGTTAAAGCTATTATTAACTAGAAAAAAAGTTAAATGTTTTTTATCATTTAGCAGAAGTTACTTAAAACAAGTAAATAAAACAAATTTAAATATTTTACATCTCACGGGAAGCTTTTTTTACGTAACTACTTCATGCAAATACGCTTTAATGTTTATATTTGGCTTGCGGAAAAATAAGAACAGATTTCTTGTTCAGTAATTGGATGAAACAAAAAAAACTACTTACACACAGTTCATCTTGATGTATTCATAAAACTTTTAATCAAAACAGATAATTAATCGAATAAAAGGATTTTGGCAATTTTTCCCACTTCAATCAAAGAATTTAAAAATAAAAGAAATTTAAGACATAAAAGCAAACTAAATCACACAATGTGTCTTATTTCAAATACAAAAAAATGTTATATATTTGAAAGAATTGTCTGCTTTAAAACAAAAGTATTAAAATAGAAAAAAAGTATTTTGAAACTAATGAAATGTGATTAATTTTCTTCGCAATTGGAAAACCAGAAATTACTTAAATGCATACTCATAATAGAAATTGTAAATGAAAATTAATGCAAATATTATGTATTTTTCATGATATGAATTTTACATCATGAATATGCCAATTAGTATACTAAAATTTGAATCATTCTCATTAATTGTTTTAAAAATCCAGATGGAAGATTTTTATTCATTAAAACATTTACTTTCAGAAGTACATTTTCAGTTACACTGAAAAGGAAACTCTAAAGTGCAACAATATCTACTCAATATATCCATGTTTATATCGGTGTGTGAACATAAAGTGAAAAAGTCTGTATTCATGTATGTATTTGATGTTTTTATACAACTGGTTATGTATGTTTTTGGTACGTAAAATACACAAAAATATTTTAAAGAAGATACATGATTAACCGTGCACAACGCTAGATAAATAAAAAATGTATGCATCGCATTATAAGGAATTCTGCTTAGAAACAAAGAAATGCTTTTTACACTGAATCTCAAGAGAAATATTTTATATATTGAGAAAACTCCATGATGAGAATCCTTATTGCATATGAAAGTAACATCCAACAATGTCTATGAAATTGATGGAAACTTGTTTATCTTTAACAAGAAGAGTTTCGTATAAAACTTTGTTTCAAAAATACTTTTAGCGCAAAGGGATTGCTAGAATCAAAGAAGATCAATTTGAAGGATGCTTGGCAATGTAAGAATTGCGTATTCACAGATCTATTTTAATCAAAAATATTCTGCTTTATCTCCTGCATCTAGACAAAATAATATTCTGATATATGTTACAAAAATAAATATAATAGAAAAATTAATTAAACGTTTGTTTAAGTTAATTGAAACATCAAAGAAAAGATTGTTCATTTGTGAATATCAAACAGACGTAATTGTATATTGATAAATATACATAATATTGTATATAAAAATACGAAAATGTATATTAAATTCTTTTTAGGGTTACCATAAATTATATTTGATTTAACATACAATATAACTTATAAGTAATTTTGATGGTAGTTTAAATTACTCCCAAAACACGATTATAAAAATAGAACATTTTTCATTTTACCATAAAAAAACAATTTACATAAGGTAACTATTTAATTTACAAAATGAAATTGTTCATGAAAAAAGATGAAGTTTTGGAAAGTATTCAATTGTTAATTTAAACTTGCCTAGGTATTTAAAAAATAGACTTTCAAATACTTCTCTGTGGTATACTTTTATTTAGTTAATATAATATTAGTTACGTTTTCTTATAATTATTTTTTGAAAAATTTTTTAAATATACAAAAATAATTGCTAGGTTTTAAGATATTCTATGAGTTGTATATTTGGTCTTCAATTAAACTTTCCTTTAATAAATTTATTTCAAAAATTAATTCACTGAAGCAAAAAATTAAAATTTTAAATATATAAACGAGGTATACACTATATTTTTGAGGCACCAAGATAAATAATTTAATAAATATGGTAAAAAGCAAACTCATCCGATTATAAATGTTCTGATTTCAAATTGAAATTACCAAAAAAAAGGAAAATAGTCGCGAAACTGTATAAGATTTATGGACAAAAATCTCCTTATCGAATTTTTCCATGTTCATATTTTAGTTCATTCTTGAATTTATTAAAATGTTTCATGAAAAATATGGTACACTGACAAAGTATGTTATTATAATATTAATTTATAATAATATCCTCCAATTTTGCAGTTTTTAAACATAAAATTAAATGGATTATATTTTATTCTATATCTCTGATGATCGTTCCTGTTTTCATTTCTGTTGGGTAGTCACTTTTAATATGAAAATTTCTCATTAGTATATCCAATGCAAATTGAAATTTTGAGAAACTTCTTAATTTTAAATTTGCGAATATGGAAGATAAAAAAGATCATTGAGTGTAAGTTTATATAATGTGATCACACGTTTTGAGACATGTGACAAAGTGAAAAAGAACAAATTAAACTTATTTACTTATTAAAACCTGTTTGAAGAAATTAAACTTATTAAGACCTGTTTTGGCGAATATTTTTTTCTGAAATGTTTTCTTCACATAAGATATTTTGATTAACTTATCAGCTATTCAGAACCTTTATCTTTATTAAAACAACATCATCATGTGCATTATTTATGTGAGACTTATCGAATAATTTATACATATTTGTTTGTTTGTTTTTTTTTTGACAATAATCAGGAGAATTTCAGCAAAAATGACTGTGCAGTTCTTCATTAATTCAACTAAAATTTTCTTCAAAAATGCTGATGGTTGTGTGAATTGCAACAGGAGAAAACCTAGCATAAAATTAAAATTTGATAATGCACACTATTTTTTCTTTATGTTATTTTATAGTCTTAGTTCTTGCCATTGAATTGTTTAATTATTTTCAAAATCATTTTTGAGAAAAGTATTGTTTTGAAAACGTATAATTAATCAGGTTGTAAAATTTCCTGAATTCCAAAAATTACTTAATCTCAATCTTAAATTGTAATATGCGTTAAAGTGATATGCTTTATTGAAAATTTTATTTCTGAGATGTTATTTTCTGTGATTAATGACATTATGAATGCAAAAGAATTTTTGTTTCATAATGTCATTAATCACAAAAAATAACATTTAAATTGACAGAAATTCTCAAATTCACTTTTTGTAAATTTAATTGAATTTAGCATAGCTAGTTGTTAACTAAATTCGATTATGGGTGAGAAACTAAATTAAATTAATTTAACCGCTAATATTTAGGACCAACAGTGCCTATTATATTACTAAAAGTAAGTTGAAAACCAGTAATACTAAATCAATTTATTAACAACCAATGGAACTAGGACCAAAATGTCTTAAACTTCGTGTTTTCTCTTTTCAATTAAAATCAATGAACATGCTTAGTAAATCCAATGATGAATCAAATCATTTGATTAAAGCAGAGATTGCTTTAAAAAAACTACAGTATTTTACTCTTTTGTACCAACCAACTCAGGACTATGAAGAGGTTAATATACTGGTGTAACCAAACACTGGTATTATATCATAAAATCTAAATAAATCATTCTAATTATCATTTTCCGATGCTTATCCTTCTAAAAACATTTCATTAAATAACTTTTTTCCAACCTTACCAGTTAAAAATTTATACTAAATATAGTTTATTTTTTGCAATTTAACATAAATAATATCAGCTGTACAATTATTTTAATACTATTGTGTGTTTCCTCATTTTGATATATATCTTTTCACCATATTTTTGCTCTCATAAAAAGTTAAATGTATATTTAAAAAGGATTAGTCATGATAACTTACATTAGTAGTCTATAATTATATTATTGTTATTTCATATTTTAATCTGAGCTATTTTATTACTGTTAGTGGTAATTGCACAATTAAGTAAGAGTTTGCTTAAGCAGCATACAGAAGTAAATTATTATTTTGAAAGAATCATTTTGTATTTAAAATTCTTATAAAGTCAGTTATATCAAACTTTGAACTAAAGAGTAAAATAAAGAAAAATATATCTAAATTTAAAAATAATGATAAATAAGTTTACCTTTCAAATAAGAAAATTAAAACCTAAATATCTTTTTCCGTCTCTCTCTCTCTCTTCCAGTTTTAATCCCAATAGTTGATTTAAAGTTTTAAATTATTTGGCATTTCGTTATGCCGTTTATAATTACAGAATAATAATATTGAAATTTTTTAAAATCTAATGCTAATATTTCGATACATATTAGTAAGCTCGTTCTTTTAATATAGCTAATACTAAAACTCTGTCTCATATTTAGAATTATCTGATTTTTGCATAAATGATAAACAAATATGTATGTATATACACAGGAAAGCATTCTATTTATTTTTGATTGCAGTTATTAGAATAATATTAATGTCTAAAAAACTGGAAATATTGAATATTCTTGACCATGATAATAACATGGTAATAAATAAATTGCAAACTTAATTTAGCAATATGTGTTTGAATATATAAATATAAGAAAAATATTGCTTTAACGTAAAATATCAATGATTCTTTCTGTTTAATAATGTAAAATAAAAATTTCACTTTATTTTAAAAGTGTATACTAGAAGTTGTTACAGTGCAATTGTACAACTGAAGCCAAATTAAGGCAGCGTGAAAGGAAGAACAAAGAAATCCATTAATTATATATTATTCAAGTTGTTTTCAAAATAATACTGAGTTTTTCATTCAACTTATTTATTTTCTTTTTCATGGTGATGGAGAATGGAGCTGCATGAACTTCCTTTAAAATGGAGCTTGTGTAATATTTTTGTAATTACAATGCCGAACGTATTATGTTTTGCCTTGATACATAGACTGTAATCTAATTAAGTTCTCATACTAACAATGTAAATATCTTGATAAATTATTTTTATCCTGAGTGAATAATACATTTAATAATTCTAAAGTTAGATATTTTGAGTAAGACTAAAATTTTCAAAAGATATTTTTTATATTAGCTCAAATTTGAGTATTTCAAAATATCCAGATTTAAACTTGTGGATATAAATTTTATTAACACAGGTATGTATTTTGTAGCAATTGAATATTTCATCAAAACTTATCTTAAATTCAGACTTAAATAGGGGAATATTTATATTGAAAAAGGGAACGTTGAAAATTAAATTTCAGTAATATTAATTAATTTAAAATTTTCCTTTTTTTAACATTTATGCAGTTTTTAGAAAATTTAAAATTTACTTAACTTAAAAGGCTGATATATATACCTTCTAACAAATTATAGGAACCAAATACTTTTAAAATAATTAAATAATTTAACACCAGTTATTGTATTAAGGCGTAAAATCGTATAAAAATAAATGAAATAACAATAATATCTTAACAGGTGGAAAAATTTCTTCTAGTTTTTGTTCTAAAATTTCTTGCTGATTTTTCGAGAAATATTCCTACATTATTAAGGGAGATATTTACAGACAATACACATAAACATTTTTTGATAAGTATTTCAGACGAAATAACTTTTAATAAATATTATCATTTGCTAAATATATCATTTTGATTTCACTTGTGTTTAATAATTGTTAATCATAACTTAAGTAATTTTTCAAGTTATTTATATTAATAAATTTAAAAAAAAATTGACGAATATAATATATAATGAGTGTTTTCTCAACTAAGCATCATCACTTTTAGCATTATCATTTTCTAATGATATTGGATAAAATAAAAAATAACAATAATTTTTTATTAAATAAATGTTAAACTTCAAAATCAATTTTACAAGATAACTTATATTTTTAACTTATGTATTTTTTGCATTATGTTTACAATTACGTGCATTTTCAGACAGATTTTAAGAAAATTGGTCATTATAAATATGTGTATTTCCTAAATGTAAATATGTATGTTTATTCTAAATGTAAATATTATAAAAATATCTGATTTCATTTACAAACTTTGAAAACTTATTAAATTCAAAAGAAATTATTTCGATGAAATTAAGTATTAGTTCATGGAACGAATGGTAAATGAATGTTAAAATACAGAGGGTATTAACACGTTTTTAGAACGATTTCGATTAAGAATTTTAAAAAAGTGAATTTTTTAGAATAAAATTTTTTGGCACTAGCTTATTATTTGAAATTAGAAATATCGTCTTCTACTTTTAAATTTATTCTTCTTTAAAAATGTCACATGTAAACAATCTGTGGCTTGAAGGATATGTTTTTGCACATTCCGAAGAGAACTATTGTTATTCCAGGATTCAAAAACGTTGTGAAATGCATGCTATTAAAATTACTAAGTGCAAAATACGCAACATTATTAATCGGACAGGTAAAAACCGTCAATCATTATTTCTATATGGAAAGAAGACTCCAAGCAAATATCTGAAAAAAGTACGTACTGTTTCAAATGTTTCTAAAGGGAAATCGCTGGTAACAAGAGAAAATCCGCCAACACAGAAATCAATTGCAAAGTCTTTAGATACATCTGTAGCAACAATAAATAAAAAATAAATCAAGATTTACAGCTTAAAAGTGCTAAAAAACATAATGTTCACCAGCTTTTGCTGAGACGTGGCTCAACGCAAAACATTTTGTAGAATCCTGTATGAAAACCATTTAGCAGGAGATACATGGAAATACATTGTGACCCTTGATGAAGCATGGATTTACCTAAATGACTGCAACAAGAAAAGGTATATTTACTATAGAAAAAGAGGAGAAAAAATGTACAAAGCTGGTTCCGTCAATGTAAAGAAAGTTTCAGTAAGGGGTTTATGATAGTCACAGGTTTCTCCTACAATGGGAAATTAAAAATAAAAAGAGTAAAAAAATATTAAAATCAACTCATCATACTATCAGGAGAATGTTGTACGTCCAATATCTACAGTAGAAATTCCATTTCTTTATCCCAAAGACTTTTAAAGAGTGAAACTTCCTCAAGACAAAGCTACAAGTCATACTTCGAAAACTACCACTGCATTCCTTGAAAAATGGAGACTATTACAGGTATTGCATATATATCTTTTCAACATATTCCTGTGAAGTCCCCAGATGTTTCACCTATGGACTATTGTGCCTTTGGTTTGTTAAAAAGGGCTCTTTCTAAACGCATACCCACCACGATAGATGAACTCTGGAAAGTAGTGGAAGAGGAATGAAAAGCAAAACCCCTGGAAATTTTACGAAAAGCTCTTCTATTATGGAAATCACGATGCAGACTTATAGTTCAGAAAAAAGGCTATCAGATCAAACATTTAAAAAAAATTGTCTTTACATTTTAAACATTAATTAAACAGCTCCGATATCGTTCTATAAATGTATTAATGCCCTCTGTAGAAATATATTTTGATTTGTTTCTACTAACACTCGATGCATTTATTTAAATAAATCTCAAAATTCAATGATTTTCAGTAAGATATTTTTATTTAAAGAAATATGAATTTACAAATTAGCAATTAATTAATTTATAAATACATATTAAGCTTTAAAAACTAGCAATTTTTATCAAAATAAATATTTATTAAAGATTATTGCAACAATATGTTATTTTCAAAAATAAAAAAGAACAATTTTTTACTCCATTGGAATTACATTTTTTTACGTAAAAAATACAAATTTTAACAATTTAAATAACAAACAAAGTTAACTGCTTAGGACAATTCATAAAATTTATTTATTCATTAAGTTCTCAAATTTATATTTAATCATAATACGAAATATTTTTGTGAAATAAAATTCTATTTATACAGATAAGAACAGTTATATTTTTGCAGAAGTTTATTTAGCAATCTATTGAATATTGTATTCAAATTTCTTTGTCTTCGGATGTCATATTCATTTTTAAAAGAATAGTAAAAAATGTGTGACAATAAACTATTTAGTAATGAAAATAACAAAATAAATCCCTTATTTACATATTTCTAATTTCAGCATTCACCATGCAAGAACTGTACTAACTTTTTTATTTAAATTCCAAATTTTATATAATTATGTAATATAACTTTGAAATAAATAAAAAATAAAATTTTCACTAAATATAATTCCTATAAAAATGAGAACATAATTCTCAATTTATTTAACAAAATACGAATATAAATCTTAGAAAGCTTAGTAAATATAATTTCAATTCAAATTTTGCTGTGGAAATAATTATAAATTTCTAAGTGAAAGAACAAGAATGAAGGAAGTTAATTATACTTGTAAGCAATAGTTTTACATGGATTCATAATAACAATTCTCTGTAACAATCCGTTTGCAAAAAAGATTCATTTTCTTAAAAGTTTTGTTTTGTATAAATCATCTAATATTAATAAGAGAAGTAAGAATTATTCTATTCACGATAGAAGCCAAGTGAAAGTCGTATGCGGTTGTTTCTTCCCAAATTTTTAACTTTTCCATCGAAATATTTTGGATTTAAAAGCAATGCAAAAAATATTTTACTACTTCACATTTTAAAGGAGTCTAGGATTGCGGTGCTTCTTTGTTCTCTCGATTTGCTGAAATTGAAATCCATTGACAAAAGCAAGAATCACAAACATCTGTTATTTTTCCTTTGACACATCTTGTCAAAACATGTTTCTTTTCTCATTGTTTCATATGAAATGCATTGCGCTCCTTTTCATTTTTCTTTTTCTTGATGATGCTTCTCTCATTTAACATTTGTTGGAAATTTAGTAAAACAATGATTCGAGGAAATATTTATCTCGCATAAAATTGTTTTACATGCATTTAAATATGCATAATATCTGAAAAATGGCGAATTGTATAAATGTTAACAATATAATTAGTAGATGTCTATAAATGTAGATATTTTTATCAACATTTATCTTCCTACATTAATAAATATTTCCTATTTTTCGAACTCATTTTGAGGAAACTTTATAGAAAAAACGTAAATTTCTTTTAAATACAGTCAAGTAAGTAATCATAAGTAATCACACACTACTCATGTAAAAAAAACTTTTTATTAAAAATTAAGCAATTTTTTTCAAATTTTATCCCTTTTAGTTAAATTAGTGAGCAGAAAATCATTTTGAAAAATAATGTTATGATAATAATAAAAAATGTTGTACAGCAAACTATAAATTTTCAATATTTTATCTCGTTGAGGAATAATACGATTTCAATATTTATAAAACTACGGATTAAAAAAAAACTGTATTTCCGTTATTACAAAAATTTATTCATGTGTATGTTGAAATAAATCTCAGTTAAAATTGGTGGTAAAGTAATTTTTTGAAAAACTAGCTATTTAAAAATTTGAATGTTAATAACATTAAATTAAACTAAAAAGAGTTCAAATCCTAGAGTAATGTTAAGCAAATATTAAAATAATAAATGCAAATTTATTTTTAATGACAAACTGTTGAAAAAGTTATAACTTCTAGTACATACAGAGTCTACAGTTTATATTCTATTAACAAGTATGAATATATACATTAACTTAGAGATTTATTTCCATTTGTTATGGCAACAGAACTTAAATAGAAATTCATTGCCTAAAAACAGGTGAAAAAAGCTCTTAAATATAACAACACAACTTAGAAAAAATCGAAAAGTGTACTTTAATGAATGGAACAATTTATTTAAATATATTCAAGCAAACTTTTGGTAAAATTTTGTTCAGGAATAAATATAAATTATATGTCATAGTTCAATTTCTAAGTATTATGTATGTTCACAAATGCCATTATTACTAGTTACATTAAAATTCAAATGAGCATAACGAACAGCTTAAATGTGATTAAAATTCATCATTTTATCAAGTTTGAGAGTAACTGAATTAAAATGTCAACATCAAACTTTTTAAGCAAAGATTTTAATCCTGATACAATATTAAAATTTAACCAAGGTGTGTTAGTTAAAATTTAATAGTTATTTTTGAACTATTAATAAAACTGCGTTTTCTATTATAGTTAACAATTTTATTAAAATTATAATTTATAATTATATAAATTTACCATTATACTTAAAGTACTAAATTAATTGTTTTAACCATTTAAACACATTATAATTTTAAATGCTTTGAAACTGTGTCATATATTTACCCTTTTGGTTTCATGCAATTCTACTGATATTAATGATTGATCAAAATGTCACTTTTCACAATTATGTTTAAATTGATTATTTTGAAACGTCATTAGTTATTTCGTTTTTACTGGTCAGGGAGCAAATATTGGGCTGTTACAAGGAAAGGGATAACATACCACAACATTGTATGTTATTCTCCACACCTGGTAGAAAAAAAATCTTAAGCATTTTCCCAGAACGAAAATAGGAAATCAATGATTTGGATATTTTTATTCGCTACTCATAGAACGATTTGGAACTTAGAATAAAATGGCTAGATGTTTAGTTAG